>WSFP011552840.1:0-11263 GCA_009831015.1 Picea engelmannii
CAATTTCTCTCTCTAGAATAATCTAGAATTCAATAAGGTATGTCATTTTTGCTATAACTCCTTTTTTGAGAGGATCCAAGTAGTGAAACCTAGAGGAATTGCATAAAAGACACTGAAGAACATTGTGTACTATTTACAGATATTTATTCATTGCAGGTACATAGTTATGATTATTTCAAGTTAGGGTTGGTGACTAATCCAAAACTAGTCATGTGAGACTAAAGTAAAATTTGATGAAAATGTTAGTCTCTTGTTAAGGAAGGTTTGCAAGTATGTGATCATATACACCAGTTCTGTTACAGAGTTACAAATCATATTTGGATGATGAAATTGATGAGGGATTTTGGTTGAGGTATGTTACATATAGAGGTTGTATAACAATGAGGTTGTGGAACATGGTTTGATGTAATGGTTTACGGTATTTGGTTATGGATAGTGTGATGTATTGCTAGACAAATTTTGATGGTTATATTGTTATATGTATTATATATGGTTGAGGTACATGTTGGGTACATGGTTGAGACAAGTAATTTACGAGTTGGCACATACATGAGGTGTATAGTTGATGATGTTGGTCCATCTTGATAATTCATATTTTATGTGTTTTTGATGCATGATTGGTACATAATTGGTGCATGGTTTATGCACCCATTGATGGTACAGGTTGAGGTACAGGTTGGTGCATGGTTGAGGTACTTGTTTATGGTACAGGTTGATTACAGGTTGTTTGGACAGGCTATTGTGACAGGTTATTTGTACAGTTTTGATGAATGGTTGTTGCATTTGTTTATGGTACATATTGACGTACCATAAAACTGACACCTACAAAAGACTCACAGGCCAAAGAGATGGCTGAGACAGAAGGTGAAAAGGAAGAAATGTTAAAATTGATCATGGAACATAATGCACAGATAAAAGAAATGGAAGTAGAGTTGGAGAGGTTGGTAAAGGAGAAATAATAGGCAACACCAATGGAAGT
Organism: Picea engelmannii; assembly: GCA_009831015.1. Lineage (NCBI taxonomy): Eukaryota > Viridiplantae > Streptophyta > Pinopsida > Pinales > Pinaceae > Picea > Picea engelmannii. Next base: position 980 of record WSFP011552840.1, read on the forward strand.
CAACCCACTGAGTGCATTTCCCCTCACAAGAGTTAGCACAACAACTGTATCAACAACCACCACAACAGAACTTCCATCAACCACCCCACTGACAGCTCTAGAAAATTTTGTGGAGCTAGCAAAATCAATGGTGGAGATGACCCTACAAGGAAAAAAAATCAATAGATTGAATAAAGAGGTTGAGAATCTCCAGGAGCTCAAGGCCTCCTACCAGACAAGCTTCAACATTGAAAGGAAAACATTAGAAAATATCAAGCAGGAAATGCAGTAGCTACAAAAGAAAACAGTGGGGGGTAAAACACTAGAATAAGCTAAGGAGAACATTTGGATGGATATCTCCAAATCCATAAATGAAGTCTGGTATACAGTGAAAATCATGTTCGAGAAAAATGAACTGGTGTTGAGGAGAAGACAGGCTATCGACAAGATAAAAGGAGAGCTGGGGGAAATGACCACTAAAGCAAACAAAGTCATTAAGTTTTTGAATTTGAAGACCAGGGAAGAATTGGAAGACCTGAATATTGAAGACAGGATAGATATTATCCTCTAAGTTAAAAGGGTGTTGACCAAAAGAGGATTGATGTTGCAGCTAGAAGAGAAAGTCCAGAACATGGACATCGGAGTTCAGAGGTTCTTTAGTAAGATCGATGCCCTACAAAAGAAAGGTCTTCCTGGTTTAATGGTGTTAAATGACAAGTTGATGACCCTTCCTAACTACAAGAAGAAGATAGCTATAGTGGCCAAGGATAGTTCCAAGTTCTCAGGGATACAGGGCAGTATAACAGGCAAGGCATTCTTGGAAACTTTGCAGTCGGGCCTCAGCATACAACACGAAATCAAATATATTTTCATAGTCAAGTCGACTTTTTCCAAATATACTGAAATGGATGAAACACACTGAGGACTGCTCAAAGTCACCATTTTCAGTTAGCTGAGGTGGGAAGAGTTGTGCAATTTGATCGAGTAAGAGATGAGGTGTCCAATATGAGTCAACAAGCAGAGTATTCAAAGTCACGTGAATGACTCACCAATGACCTTCCCTAGAATCAACATGAAAAATCTGACAGATCATCATCAATTCCTACATTTTTGTATCTTGTTATCTAGTTAGTTAGATTTAGAATCTTCCACATCTTGATCATTAATGACAGGGTCATTTGTAATTTTGATGATAAATAATTCAAACTTAGAAGTATTGAGGGTTGATCTTTATGCCCAAGCAATATGTAAGCACTGTAATTTTTATCAGAGATCTACCAGTAATAAAAGGGACGTTTCATAGGATTCTTGTGTGTTAGCTATTGGTGATGTTTTCTCATCTTTGTTGAATATTTATCTCTCTCAGTATACATTTTGTTTTCCTAAATATGATCATTTGGAAGTAGCAAAAGTTGCAGAATTTATCCTAGTATACTCTGTTTCCGACTTTAAATGATCTAAATGTTTTCTTCTGATGTTATAATTATGAAATTACTAAATTCTTCTTGGTTATAATTGATTATCTCATCTTCTCTTCTTTACATCATTTTTATGCTAAAGAATCCAACAGTTGCATTATCTTTCCCTATGAGAATACCTTTTAAAATCTATTAGTTAGTCTCAAATTTTATAAAATAGACCCCATAGCCCAATGGATGCGTAAGTGACATTTCAGCCATTTTATAAAAACAAACAATTTGGTCCTATTCATTTTAACTAGCCTAATATCTGAAATTTGAAACAAAGTTAAATCTTATAGAGATATCCCTCTCTGAAACTGGTCGGGCTAGATCCCAGTTTTGAAGTGGTTGGATAAAGTTACCTCTGGTAAATTTATTCTGCCTTTCAACAACCTCTGGGAATTTATAGAGTGATAACAAGTTGATGTATGGTACATATTGGAACATGTTATTGGTATAGGGTTTTACAGGTTGATTGATACAGTTTTACAGCAGCATATCTCACAGTGATTGTGTGACAATGGTTCCATCATTCTACTTCTATGTTAGGGTTGTTGGATGGGGCAAGGACAGGTGGTTGTATCCACCTTTTGGTTGTAGCCAAAGAACATAGGGGGTTGTAGCCTCCTTCTAGTTGTAGCCAGAGAATTGGGGAGTTGGAGCTTCCCTCGGGTTGTAGCCTGAGAAACTAGGGGGTTGTAGCCTCCTTCCAGTTTCAGTTGGAAAACAAAGGAAGTTTGTGCATCCAATTAATGTAATTCTTAAATACATATAAGAAAAATCATTATGTGGTTTTCTCCCGCTTTGGGTTTCCATGTAAAAACATTGGTGTATTGTGTATGTGTATGATTTTTCATTTTTTCATTGTTTATTTACTCTGCAATTATTGGATTATAATGCTACATTGATATAACACTTGCATTATATGGTTAAAAAGGATTAAATTTCTCTATTCCTAATTCAACCCCCCTCTCAGTAATCCAACAATTGGTATCAGAGAAGGTTCCTTCAAGAACTAGTTTAACCTCTGGAAGGAGATCATGGATTATTCTGAGAATGGAGTACCACTTTTCAATGGTCAGAATGGTTTAAAGTATGATATGTGGAGTGGAAGGATGAAATTTGTTTTACAGGAACAAGGGGTATTATATTTGTCTATCAATTGTTACAGGATATGATAGTTAAAAAAGGGCAAATCCTGTTGTAATGTCCCCAACCCCCAACTGGTCAGGCAACATCACTTCAGAAACATCTCCTAATATGATACCATTTTTGTAACATCCCCGTCCACCAACAGTTCGGCCATGCTACATCATAGAAATAACAAATATCATATGCATATAAATATAGACATAAACCAACAACATATTTCGTTAATACAAAAATTAATGCGGAAATAACAATAAAATCATACATCCAGTATTCACAGGAAAAACGCATAAATACAATAGCATATACAAGCAATACTCATCCATATAGCATGTACAAATACTCATCATGTAAATGAACATAGAAATGGGTACATATATTTTAATTGAAGTACACCAACTACGTCCAGACCTTCCATGACCTTCCATGAACCTCCTAGCCATAGACCACGTTTCTCATCACTCTCAACAGTGGGTCACCCCCGAACTAGGACTAAACTCCATCGAGAAATGGATTCCTAGTCTAGGCAAGGACAACAAGAATTTTCACAACACAACATGAAGGATTTCCTCCAAGGATCCACTTACACCCACGGCTCACAGACTCTCATTCCCCACATTCTTGTCCCACCCTAGGAGTGTACACCTTCACTGTCACACAGTCCATCGGCTGCTACACCTCCATTTCCTTGGGCTTCAATAACAAGTCGGATCAAGAATTCTCATATCTATGTAGCTTCTACTGGACTCCCTCCAGGTTAACTCACTTCCTCAACACACTCTCTCACCTGGAGAGAGTTCCTCACATGAGAACTCACACAGGAGAAATCTCTTTCTTAGCACACTGTCACACCTGAAAAGAGTTGCTCACAGGCCTGACAACCTACTTCTTCTATCCATGGGCTTGGAAACCTGCCTCTTCAATCTCTCTTCTCAACACACGGCAAGGTGATGACAGCAATAGAAACTGCTCATTGGGAAAATATGAAACATAAGAAACCCATAGGGTATGTGTTCAATAAGATATTAGTTTGGGCTTATTGAAGAGGTTCAAGATGGTTATGGTTCAACAATAGTGGATTGGATGACTGCGTGCTTTCTCAGTGCATGGGTGAATGGGGCAACCCATGGACATAATCCTCATCATGGAGATAATGGAGGGAGAGAACTCATGAGGAAAAATGGAAAGAATCCACATGCCCCCTCATAATGATGGAATTTCCCACATAAATTTGCATGTACCTAGGTTGACACATGGCTCTCTTGGGAGCTTATCCCCCTCCACTTGGAGTTCATTCCTCTCCCTAAGGAAACTTAGGATAAATTAATATCCTCTTTACAACCCTTTATAATAATAATTATATATTATTCTCTTGGTTTTAAACTATTAATCTTATCCCCCCTTTCCATCTTCTCATACCCCCTTCCCTTATTTGTGTTCGATCTGCATGCAACAATGTTTTTATATTAATAATATGAATATTTACATGTACAAAACAAGTTCCTTTGTTGGAACAGGGGCAGACCCAGGGTTCAAAACTACAACAACACACCAACAAAACCCTAACTACGTACCCTTTCGGCAACACCTACGAAGCAGATGAAGTCTCACCTGAGGTAGAGGTAGGGGTGATTGCAGGAATCTGGTGTCTTCAACCTTAGCTGGGATCTAGATCTGTGATTACACACTTAACAAAGCACTTAGCATCAATAGTTCACCTAGAATTAACCCTTATCTCACTCCATAGATAACATAGAGCATTGCAGTATATACTTAGATCTAATATGATTAAGCACTTAGTAGCATACAACAGACCAGATCTGGTAGACCAAGCACTTAGCAACTTCATACACATCAAATATATCATCTATACACATCTAATAAGAACAACGCATAAGTAAATCTATCTAAACATGTCATAGCACTTAGCAAGAGAGGGAAAACACATGTAAGTAATAACACAAAGCATGATACACATATTTATGTGGTTCACCCCCACCCCAGGGCTATGTACACCAACTCTTCTTCTCTATTATTGTTGGCCAATCGGTTATAAGCATAGATCCTCAAAATCTACTCTGCGCAGGACATGAGATATGCATAGCTCGCTAGATCCTCCTTCTCCAAGTAGCTCTAAGCATAAAACCTTCTTACAATCTGTGCACTCAGCACTTACAATACTTGCACTTAGATCTGCAAGTATATCACACAAATCATCTCTTAGCACTAAGCCACTTCTCAAGTGTCCTCAAAAAGGTCCCTTCTTACAAAGCGTAGACTTCTACTTATACATCACAAAAAGGGGCCTAAACATGGGTAAAGCCATGGGCTGACATCCCGGTCCTGTTACATTATCCCAAAAAACCCACAAAGGATCGAAAAAGGGGGTCTAGCTTCCACGATATTTGCTTTGTCTTGCTCTCCATCTTTGACAGGCTGTTGAAGCCCCAAAAATGGTCAAATATGATCAAGTGTTCCTCAAAACTTGGTCAAGGGCCAACAGGCCCCCAACACTCAACTATGACTCATCCCGAGTCACTCAGGTCTGGCAAACTTTGCCTCAAAGGTCTCGAGCCTGGCTCGAGCTACTTTGACTTGTCTCTATGCTACTACTTCTTTCTCATCGAATTCCTGAATAACCGCTTCGATGATATCTAATTCTAGTTGTTGCTCGACTGTAACAACTACTTTTTCTAGTACTGTTCCTTGGCCTTAAATTTCTTCAAACAGTAGATAGGTTGCCTCCTGGATCGGCTGGAGTTTCTGGGTGACTTCCATCACTCTGTTCTGCATGGTAAGAACGATCTTTTGGGTGGTGCATTGTTTCTGGGATCTCTTCATCCTATCGATGGGTGACAGGAGCTTGAGCTGTGCCTGTACTGTATCTGCGTGCTACTTTGCTTCCTGGAGTTGGGAAACCAATTTTTTCAACTCTGGCTCTTCGGATAGTTGTTCATATATCTACGCTCTTCTGCTACTTAACTATTTTCATTCTACAGCAAGTTTTTTAATCCTCTCAACTATGCTCTGAGCATTCAATTATCGTTGGTCATGCACTTCTTGCGAGGTACTTGGTATAGTTTGAAGCTCTAATTCCACAACCCTTTTTTGAAGATGTTGAATAACTTCATCAAGCTTCATCACTTGATGTTCGAAGGGTTCTTCTCTCTTTTGTTCTAAGCCAGTGATAGAGTGGAATGCTCAGTTAATTGCTTCTTCCATCCTGATCTTCTTCGTGAGTAGTTTCTCTTTCTCCTTTTGGATCTTCGCTCTATCTTCTTCAAATTTTTCTTGGAGAGAATCCTTCTCTTGTTGTGTGGCTCAACGTTGTTCTATGATTTCCTCTTGTACTTTATTTAAGGCCTGAGTAACCTGTGTTTTTTCTTTCCGTGTGTGTCGAAGGTGTACTTTGACTGTATCAAAAATCTTGCGGAGTTGAACTAATTCTTCTCCCACTTCTATCGTTCCTTCTTGTAGAGGCACAATAGAGATTGTGAAGCTAGACTAGAGTGCTTGTTGCACTTCTTGGAGCCCAATTTCAATCCTATTATATATCTTCTTCTGCTTCGCTTCCTTCTTTTCTGTTATATCTTCTATGGCTTCATTCATAGTTGTGAGGAAGAAACTGAAGTCATCCGAAGTGAGCATGGTCTGCATCTTAGTTACGGTTGCTTTTGATTTCTTCTAGGAGGGAGACTTCAGAGGTGACCCTTTTCTCTTCTTTATAAATTCGACTCTGTCTTCCAGTCTCTGTTCGAATTCCTCTAGGTCTTCTCCATTACCTCCTTGATCTGGTGTGACAGAAGCCATCCTTATAGATCTTCTATCTACATCCTTAACCTCTTCAGGATTTTTCATTTTCTTTATCTTACTGGGCCCAGGTGTGTCCTGTGCAACTTCTAGCTTGTTGATGTATGAAATGTCCACTGGATCTACTGCAACAAGGAGGTTTGATGACCATTCCTTGGTGATCTCTTCTAGGTCTTCTTCTGTCAGCTTATAATAGGACTAAAGTTGTTCCTGGTGCTCATCGGTGCATGGAGTTAGGTATATAAAGTAGCAGTCTGCATTGAACTTTATCAGAGGTTGGAACCTTTGTAAAGTGTTTGGGGTTATGCGAGGTTCACCCCCTATGGCTTCTTTCAATTGGTTATAATACATGTGGAAAATGACATTCGATTGTCATTGCTTGTTCATGTCAGTCGAGTACCATAATGTACTGAAATTCATGGCTAGTGTCTCAAAGGGGTTGAGGTATGGGAAGGTTGCACATTCTGGTAGCTCCCATGAAAAAAACGTGATCAGTATTAGAAGCCAGCTAAAATGGAATTCATGCCCCTGATCCTAGGCTTCTCTACAGTCAATCTCTAGCTGGTTTACCAGGTACTTTGCCAAGTTCATTTGTAGTCCCTCTGCGCATTTTCCTAAGAGGTCAAATACAAATCCTGATACTTGTGTAGGTCAATTATTACATACCATATTCCCTATGATCAGTTGACATGCGAGGCACACTACACCACTTTCGATAGAGGCTACCTCATAGCCTCGCGCTCCCTTCTCGACATTTCCATAAGCTTATTTAATCTTCTATGAAAGAGCATGGTCTGCAGTCTTTCTAGGGTAGTAATCCTAGGGATCAAGGCCCTGTATGCCAAGCCCTCTGTGGTAACTTGCTAGCAGCAATTTTGCACAAGCATTCACCTCCTAGTGTCTGTCGAAGTGTGGTATTTTCATAACGTTGAGAAAAGTAGACTGCGCGAGGTTCATCATCCATTGTTGAGGGATGATATTTGAATTATTTCTCTTAGTTCTTGCCAAGTACTTATATGGGGTGAGCATGTTTTAAACCTTATGGTCCCCCAGGTCGAAGTCGCAAAACTTCAACGCTATAACCTTGTCTTGATCTGCATGGTAGGTGCGTACTCCTTTCAGCAGATATGTAGTGACTAAGGTGTATTCAAAGTCTCGAGGGACAATTTCCCTATTAATCGCATCGCTCAGAGGGGGTATGTAAGCTGGTAGGATGGATGACACTAACTTCGCATTGGCTATATCGTCTTTATGCTTAGTTCTCTTTTTTGAGCTAGCTTGAGATGTTCCTACTCGAGCAGTCGATGGGGAGGCTTGCACACCTCTCGTCAATGATTATTGGACTCTGGTGGACATTCCTCTTTCCGACATGACTCTCTCAGTCATTAAATCAAGAAGGACCTCTATGACAGATTTCTCAACTGCGGTGAGCTCGTCAGACATACACACTCAAAAAATATAATCGGGGCATGATGATCTCAGATACTACACTAGGATGAACAATGTTCTTGCAATGATCATTGTATACAATCACTAGTTATGCGAGCTTCGAATTTTTAGTTGGAAAAAGTGTTCTTTGGGCATGGCGCGACGAGCTAAATAGGAAATTCGTCAACGGTCTGCTTGCAACGAGTATGAAGCTTCCATTATCATATATCTATCTATTATGGTGAGGTCCAACGATCTGGTGGTGATCCTTTAATTCTCTTCTATCCGTTTGGGGTGGAATTCGAACGGGTATATCGGTCCAACGACTATATTGCTTCGCCACGACGAAGTGCCATATGTCATTGTTCTAATATCTCGGTGAAGTTCAATTCCTGTGATTTTTACTTCTGCAGTGTTCCACTTGGGATCTCTTGTAACTTTTCAATCTTCACCTTTTTCTTACTTAATTTTCTAGCCTTCTTCCCGGTAGTCTTCAACTCAGTCGGTCTTTTCTCGTTCTGATTGCTATCTTCTCTCAACATAGTCACTTTTCACTGTTGAGATTCTTTCTTCAGATCCGAGGGTAATACTCCTTCAACATATGGATTAGGTATTTTAGTGTTCTGTGGTTCCTCTAATGCTCTTATAGCTTCGACATCCAAGTCCCTAGTGTCCAATAGCTTAGATATGTTCTCTTGTTCTTCCATCAAGTAAGTGATCCTTCTAGTCATAAATTTCATGAGTTCTTGCTTCTTTTGTTCTAGGGATTCCTTTTCTTCTTTTCTTCGGATCTGGTCTTTTTCAATCCAGATCTTCCCTAGCAAAGCTAGAAATGGGGCATGGTCCTCAATAAATTTAATAACTTCAAATTCTTCCTCTGTCAAAGCTCCATGGGTACTCATAGCTATCTGGGTAATCCTGCCACAGAGGGTTACCATTGTTCCTTTAAACAACCCTATTTTTCCTAGTGAAGGAACCATAACAGGTCTTCCTAGGGTTTCCCAAGTGTTTTCTGTCATAATGTTCATCTGTGTTTCCTCATCCAGAGCACAGTCAATGTCAAAGTCTCCTATTCTTACTTCGATTTTCTCCTTTTCTTTGAAGATCTCTGACAAACTGGCATCTTTATGTTCATTCAGGGTTTCTTTCATTTTTGGTAACACAATCTCTAATTCTTTCTGGGGTTCCTCTATAATATTAGTCTCTTGATCTCCTTCAAGGTTTTCTTGCTCCATATTTAGCTTTTCAAGTCTAGCAATCATTCTAGGGCAATTCGGTACTTCATGGTCCATAGCCTTCCTAGGTTTTCTCAAAGGACATTCCTTAGCAACTAGGTTTTCTCCCAAGGCATTCCTTAGAAATATGTCCTGGTCTTCTACAACTATAACAAAGAGTTAATCCTCTCTTTCTCTTCAATGATCCCCAACTTTTCCTGTACTGCATGCTAGGATCATAATGGCTAGCCTACAAAAATTTCTTTCCAGGATCCTGCATCCACTCGTTAATCCAAACATTCTTTCTATGCATAGGTATACCATATCTTTCATTATTCTTATCAGATCTATTCATATCAAACATTCTTTCATCTAACAATGCCCTAGTTTTCAAGCTAGGAAAAAATCTATCAAGCATACCTAAATTCATGCTTCGAAAACAAAAAATTCCACTTATTAAGCACAAAGCTTCCAGATCTAAAACCTTTCACTATTCTTACCTTTATCAGAGAAAAAATATTACATATCTTACCTCTTTTCTTTAGATCTAGCTTCTTTTCTTCAACACAAAGCTTCATAGGTCGAGTAGAGTACTGCGCATCAGAGCGACATATCTATGCACAAAGTTTCCACAAGTTCAAGACGAATCTTTGCACAAACCTTCTTCTTCCTTAGTCCCTAGCAATCACAGTTTTAGGTCTTGATAATGGAACCATTTGTTGGCATAGGGGCAGACCTAGGGTTCAACGCTACAAAAACGCACCAAAAAAACCCTAACTACCAGCCCTTTTGGAAACACCTACGAAGCATACAAAGTCTCACTCGAGGTAGAGGCAGGGGTGATTGCAGGACTCAGGTGTCTGCAACCTTAGCTGGGATCCAGATCTATGATTACACACTTAACAAAGCACTTAGCATCAATAGTTCACCTAGAATTAACCCTTATCTCACTCTGCAGATAACACAAAGCATTGCAGTATATACTTAGATCTAAGATGATTCAACAATTAGCAACATACAACATACCGGATTTGATAGACCAAGCACTTAGCAAATTCATACACATCAAATATATCATCTATAGACATCTAATAAGCACACAGCATAAGTAAATATATGTAAACATGTCATAGCACTTAGAAAGAGAGGGAAGACACATGTAAGTAATAACACAAAGCATGATACATAGATTTACATGGTTCACCCCCACCCTGGGGCTACATCCACCAACTCTTATTCTCTAT
>WSFP011552849.1:0-11262 GCA_009831015.1 Picea engelmannii
TATGACTCTCGGTTTAAAGAATTTCAAGGGAAACTACGTACAAGATGGCTTGGACCCTACGAAGTAGATACTATTTTCCCCAATGGAACAGTAAGGCTCCTCACAATCGATGACTCTAAAACACCGTTACTTGTAAATGGTCATCGGCTCCGTTTGTACCAACGCCCTATTTCCACAGAAGATTTCAAGGCCACATGCGTGGCAGATTCTCATTACCTCTTTTTAGAGGGGGTTGCTACCCCTCATTGCAATTAATTCTTTTTTAAGTTAATTTCTTTAGTATTAGATTAGATTTCATTTACTAATAATCCCTATCAAGAAATACCATGTTACAATCGATTTTTGCAGATCCCCGATCAAAGCACAGGCCCACTAAGGAAGGACGATCCTACTTCTAGAAGAGGCAAGCTTTCCCATTGTTGAAACACCATTGTCAACAACTCTTTGCTCTTTCTTCATTGCTGAAACACCACTATCAACAACCTTTCACCATTTTCCCCGTTGCTGAAACACCATTATCAACAACTTTTCACCATTTTCCCATTACCAAAACACCACTGTTCAGCAATTCTTCATTGACAAAACAACACCGTCTAGCAATTGTTTCGCCCTTCTTCCCATTGCTGAAACACCCCTGTCAGCAACCTTTCTCGCCATTTTCTCCCCTTGCTGAAACACCACTGTTCAGCAGTTCTTCACATTTCTTCATTAATGAAACAACACCGTCCAGAAATTGTTTCGCCCTTCTTTCTATTGTTGAAACACCACTTCCTCAGCAATATTCTGCAGCATCACTCTTCAGCGAACATTTCTCTATTCTTCCTACGGTTGAAACACCAACTTTTCGTCATTTTCTGTCAATAAGCTTTTGCACTCTCATACTACATTTTGTCCTTCCAGTCAACAAATCCTTGATACAATTCATCTAACAAATCAAAAGTCTCTGCCACGACCACTGCAGAACTATTACGGACAGGCATTATATTTTGTTTAAGCACGAATCAAAAGGTAAAGACGAGGTATGTAAATTCTATGTATTACAGTTAAGCTATAGTTAATGAGAAGATTCCAAATCATTATTACCACTCACGGAAAATCATTATTAGCCGCACTTGAACGGGGGGGGAGGAAATATCAAACTTTTATACCATCATTTCACATGAATTCACCACCGCCATTCCTATTTACCATCCTTTCGTTCGTTTCACCACCATTCACATGCCTTCACTTGAAAAACTTACTCTGCTACTCGACTCTTTGACGGTGTATTTTACTGAGCTGTTATCTATGGGAGGCTCTGTTATACGGTATGAACACACCACGACAGCCCTGTTAGAACTGTATCCAGAAGCCTATCAATTTTTTTTGTAGGCAGGATGGCTCGGTTATTTTCAGAGACTCCAAGGGTATGATCAACAACAGGTTCTCCAATTTTCTCAAAATCTCCAGGAAGACCATTCCATTGTTCAAGGGGTTCAGATTTCAGTTACAGAAGAGGATATAGCATAGGTTTCGGGTCTCCCTACCAGTGGCCTTCGTTGGTTCAGTCGCAAACATGTCATCCTGAATGCCCAGCAAGATTTCCTCTTTCCAGGGGAACAAATTGAACCTAAAGGTCGGGGTTTCCGACTCAGCTCGCTGCCCTCCATGGCCAGAAGTTGAAAAATTTGTCAAACACTACCTTACCTGTGAAGGCCAATACCAGGTAGTCTACCAGCACGATTTTGTCCTGTTGTCTCATTTACGGCATAATAGATTGGTGAACATTCCTTACTATCTATTCGGTTGTCTTAAAAATATGTCACACTACTGTAAAAAGGCTAAAGATCCCACCCTTTCACTCACCCATCACCGTCTCATTCAACTGCTTATCCAAAAGGGTTTTGCCCAACAAAACCCTCCACTAAACAACACACCTATAAATCCCCAAGAAGCCACTGAAATTCCTGAAAATCTTCAGGAACAGCAACCACAAAACCCTCCAGACTCTCCAGAAATACCCAACAATCCGTCTATAGACCCAATCAGTCCAATTAACCCCCCTACCATACCAAGCCCGCCCCACAACTTACCAGAATCATCCACTCCTGCCCTTCATATTCTTAGCGATAACTCTAAGCCAGACAATTCTCCCTGTCCCATCATTGAGGAAAAACCCCCACGAAAACGAAAGCAAATTCTTTTCTTTCCGCCCTTTTTACAAAGAAAACGAACAAGGGCCTCAACAAGGGTAGCCACTACTACCACCGCCATAGACCCCCAACCCATCCGACTAATACCCCGTACACCTCTAACCTCCCAAATGTCGAAATCTTTGCCTATTCCACCCACGGGCACTGAAACACAAGAACCAGATACCCAAGGTGTTGCGACATCATCTGTTTCAAATCAAGTAGTTGAAACACAAGAACCAGCTACTCATCAAGTAGCTGAACCACAAGAACCAGCTACCCAATTCATAGCTGAAACACAAGAACCAACTACCCAATTCATAGCTGAAACACAAGAACCAGCTACCCATTTAGTAGCTGAAACACAAGAACCAGCTACTCATTCAATGGCTGAAACACAAGAACCAGCCATAGCTGCCACACAAGAACCAGCTACAGCTGAAACATAAGAACCAGCTGCTGATATTGACACTGAGATATAGGAATCAGAGGTCCAGGGTGCCGCAACACTACTTTCCTTACATCAACAAGCTGAAACACAAGAAGCAGTTGCCGATCCTGTAGCTGCTCCACAAGAACCAGCTAGTGCGGCTGTGACTGCTACACAAGAACCAGTCACTCCTCAACCAGAACCAACAATGGCCTCTGTTTTACAAGAAAATGAGTTCCTAAAGTCTAAACTGGAAGCCTACAAGTAAGAGCTAGCCATGGCAAAGGAAGCCTATGAAAAGGAACTTAATTTGCACACCCTAGCTCACATAACAACCATGTCAGAGGAAACTACAGAGGATCCGTGTAGAGAATATAGGTGCAGTTAATGTGGGGACATCTACTATCAAGCAAGCTACAAAGTAACTCAAATTCCAATGCCTGGAGCTTCCCCTGCACCTTCGACTTTTGCAGTCAAAGAAGAACACCCTGCTGTTACACAAGAACCAGGAGGACCTTCCAAAATTAGGATTGAGCCCTGGCTTGCAACAAATGTCAGTTCTGAAACCCCTATTTTTGTTAATAAAGATGTACAAAAATTCCCTATGGATGAATCTGCCCCTCTCAGCCAGATCAATATCGACACCTTTGTGGAACAAGCCACTCAGACCCTACCTCAGCCTACCACTTGCAACGCTGAAACACAAACTCGGACCCTACTTCAACCTATTACTTGCAACACTGAAACACAAACTCAACCATGGGATGAGCAGGCAATAATAGAAAAATGGAAAAGAGAGTCTGTTGTTACACAGGCCAAAAGCCTGCAGGAACACAGACAAATCTGGATAAATCATACCTACTCAAATTGGGAATCTTTGGAACAAACACGCCAGGAAGCTCGTGCCCTTAAGAAATAGAACAAAGAGCTAAAAGGCAGAGTGCTCCTGATATTTGACTTGGCACAAAAGCTATTGGCTGCAAGGAAACCATCCTGCAATTACTCCTTGTTCCTCATGGAACGACTTACATGGTTTCAAATCAAATCAACCACAGAAGGCAGACCCCATGCAGTGTTACATCCAGTAGATTTTGTCAAAACCTTTGCAGAAGCCTCTGCTATGGATCAGCACCTCCTCTGTGAGGCATATTTTCATAATGAGGCCATCCCTGAAAACCGACAGCTTAACCTTAACCCTATTGTTGGTGACATCCAGACCAGGGCACTCACCTCCTTCCTCAACAATCAGATTATATGGCAGGATGACTTCCTAGCTGCCAAACATAATGAAGATAATCGCCTTCTCTGGATAAGGCCAAAACCACAAAATGCTGCCACCTTTGTTACAGAGTATTATCAGTTTTTAAAGAAACCAGGGATGACTGAACACATTCAGCAACTACAGACAACAGTGCTTCAGGATTGTCGACACTTCATCAGATCCACAGAGATTGCTGCCCTACAGGAAAATAACATGTTTTGGCAGCAATCTACTGAGAAAAGACAAGAACACAATCCTTTTAGCCCCACTAATCTTGAGATGGAAATCTCTAGGGTACCTAACTACATCAAGTGTGTTCAGCAATGTGTTGAAAGATGGATAGGGTACCGGGATTATTTTCCTATCCTCTGGTTGCCAGCAGAGAGATATCAAATCCATTATAAGTTGCCTAAGAAGACAGAAACAATAGCCTGGCAAAGGTTACAACGCGTTCAAGGGTTCAGAGCTCCAACAGACAACACCTCCCACAGCTACTGCTTGAGTAACTTGCACGCTCAGAGTCGGTATTCAAATTCTGATTCAGAGTGAAGTTGCCTGAGGACATGCAACATTTTAAGTTGGGGGGGATGTTAGGACCACACAATGTACCTTTTTGCCCACACTTTTTTCCACCATTACACTCTTGTTTCACTCACATTTAAACTCATATTATCACTTTACCCTATCTTTCCAAAGGTATACAACGTCTCTTCTCTTTACTATATGTTTAATATGTTTTGCATATAATTTTACATTACTCTCATATTTAACCATTGATTAAAAATGTATAAGTGTTGAAACAGTTCGAACTGCAGATTAGCATTGAGGCCTGTTGCTGAAACAGTTAAAGCACGCAAACCCTGTGGCTGAAACAACAACTCATACAGAAGAAGCTGTTACACAGTCCGTGGTCAACGATGTTGAAACACAGAAGAAGTTGTTATACAGTCTATGATCAACGATGCTAAAACACAGAAGCCGTTACACAGTCCGTGATCAACGATGCTGAAACACAGAAGCAGTTACACAGTCCATGGTCAACGATGCTGAAACAACAACTCACACAGATTGACTACAACAGCCGCACCTTGAGCTAGCATCAACCATCACTGCTGCCTGAGAGGTGCTGAAACAGTCAAAACACAAATCCCGTGGCTGAAACAGCCCGCGATTTGCGATGCTGAAACAACATACAATAACAGTAACAAGAGACAAATAAAGAAGTTGTTACTCCAGCCACAACAGCAACACCTCACGCAGCACTTGTAATAGCATTCTGTTGCCGGAGACTAGGATATCCTATTCCAGTTTAGAAAGTCGATCTGACTAAGAATAGGACTCAGATGTACACCCGTAATTAGTTGATTGTATCGAACGGATCCTCCTCTTTAAATAAGAGGAAATCACCATTCAAGAGGACCTTCTATTTTTACAAGAAAAGGATTTACAGAGAGGGACGTGTTTTACTTCAGATTGTAATGTAACACAGTTGACAGATGAATAAAAGATTGTTCTGAGCATTTCTCTTTAGTTCCTTTCGTTCCAGGGGAATCTTGTGAGAAGGGAGGGCCCACCTTCTTTACAAGATTCACCTGTTAGCTTTGTAGTGTGTTAGTGTGATTTATGTTTATGCCTTGACTAAATTCTGTTTTGTTGAAACACTACTTTATTGAATTATGTTTTGCTGAAACACTACTTTACTGAACTCTGTCTTGCTGAAACTCTGCTTTACTGAATGTTACATTGTTTTCATGTGATTCCTACTTGGGTAACTATTAATCATTTTAGTTAACAATCATGTTTGATGAATTCATGAAAGTATGCTAATCAGAAACAGGTGTTGAAGTTTCCTTCTTAGGAAATAGGGTCCCATTCTCAGTTAAGAGATAGACAGCCTTCAGTGTGTATGTCAATTATTTCAGTTAAGCAATGAGTTCATGAAGTGTGATGATCAGAAACAGGTGCTGAAGATTCCTGCTTTGGTAATAGGGTCCTGTTCTCTGGTTACATAATAGTTGGTCTTTCCTGTTGTAGTATCTTGTTGTTATTTTAATGTAATCCAAGATTCTTCAATTAATCATTTCTTTAAACTTTGAGCTTTGCAATAGGTAGGTTGCTTTCCTGTAATTTAAGTTAGAACTTCAGTTTGTTCAAGGAAAGTGTGATTAATATATTTGTACTGCAACTTTAGGTTGCTTTTGAGATTGAGCATATATAGTGCATGGTTACCTTTGAAATAAACAGACTTCTCTGGGTTGAAAATTTATGTAGCACTTGATTGTTTAGATTAAATAAGCAATTATAGTGACCAACAGGTATCACCAGATCAAGGTACGAGAGTAGGACATACCTAAGACAACCTTTAGATTCCACTATGGGAATTATGAGTTTCTGTTCATGCCATTTGGGCTAATTAATGCCCCTGCCACTTTCCAGTCGTGCATGAATCATGTGTTCAATAAGCAGCTCAGAAAGTTCTTATCAGTCTTCTTTGATGACATCCTCATATACAACAAAACATGGGAGGACCATCTGCGACATCTGGATGAAGTACTTGGTATTATAGAGAGTCGACAGTTGTATGCGAAGGAATCCAAGTGTGAATTTGGTATGACAAAGATACTCTAATTGGGGCACGTGATTGGGATGAACGGGGTATAGGTGCACCAAGAAAAGATCAAGGCAATTATTGAATGGCCAACTCCTAGGAATGTGACTGAACTGAAGATATTTCTCGATCTTTGAACTTACTACAGGAAATTTTTTAATGGATTCTCATAGTTGAGCCCTCCATAAGAAATTTGTTAAGCGATTCTCACAGGAAATTTGTTAAGGGATTCTCGACCATAATGCATGCTTTGTCCAAGACGGGAAATACTTGGTGGGGAACAGGTTCAAGGTAAAGACCGATCATAATAGCTTGAGGTTCCTCATGGAGAAAAAGGAGCTAAGCGAGCGACAAAAAAAATGGATCAGTAAAATCCAAGCCTGCAATTTTGAAATTGAGTATGTGAAAGGCAAAACTAATCTGGTTGCTAACGCCTTATCGAGGATACCTACTCTCTCTCTCTTATGGAGATTTCAGTGGAATGGAAGGCACTTCTATTGGTAGAATACTCCAAAAACAGGTTTTCTTGTGAGATACTTGATGGTCAGGTCTCCGATGATAGGTATAGGGTTATTGACGACATCATATATTATAAGGACCGGATCTATTTATTACCAGAATCCTAGTTGAAAAGACAAAATTTTTCATGCAACACATACTTCTCCTTTGGCAGGTCATCCAGGATACCTGAAGACTTATAGACACATTCAAGAGAGGTTCGCTTGGAAGGGTCTCAAGACTGATGTATTAAATTTTGTATGGGAGTGCCACATCTGTCAGCAAAACAAGGTGGAACATACCCACCCAACAGGATTTCTCCAACAACTTCCCATTCCTGAACAAAAATGGGAAAGCATTTTGATGGATTTTATCACAGGGCTACCTCTGGTTCAGGGGAAAGATTGTATCTGCGTGGTGGTTGAAAATCTTACTAAATTATCCCATTTCGTCTCCATATCGTCCATTTCTCAGACTAATGGGAAAACAAAAATTGTGAATAAATGGCTCGAGGGGTATTTGATAAATTATGTATCGGGGAAACAGAAGGTGTGGATCAAATGGCTACACTTGGGTGAACATTGATATAACACCACTTATCACATGTCGATCAGGATGACACCTTTCAAAGCTTTGTATGGTTATGACGCTACCACCTTTGTGGATCGAGCATTTGGGGATAGTCGGGAACCCAAATCCAAAGATTGGATTTAGAAGAGTCAGGACATATTGCGAACTCTCAAAGATAACCCGTGAATGGCACAAAATCAACAAAAGATGTACGTCGACAAGCATAGAGTGGAGAAAAGTTTCAAGGTGGGAGACTTGGTATATCTCCGCTTGCAGCCATACAAACAATCATCCTTAACAATGAAAGGGGTAGAGAAATTGAAGCCACAATTCTATGGTCCCTACAGGATTTCAAGGCTAGTAGGGGAAGTAACTTATGAGCTAGAGCTTCCAGAGGGGTGTAAGATACACAATGTCTTTCATGTTTCATGCCTCAAGAAGGAAGTGGGACATCATGTTTTCATTTCTACAAAGTTGTCGCCATTGGATGAGGAAGGGCAGTTGATTCTAATTCTGGAGGAGGTGTTGGAGACCAGAGAGTGGAAATTAAGGAATAGGACCATCCAAGAGTACATGATCAAATATAAAAATCTACCTATCGAGGATGCTACTTGGGAAGGAGAGAAAATATTGCAACATCCTGGATTACAGTTGCTTGAGGATAAGCAATCTCAGGGGGGGAGGACTGTAATGTCCTCGTTGGCCTAGGAAGCATAAGAAATGGTTCCGCTAGCCTAAATTGGTTCCTGTAGGCTAAGTCGGAAAAATTTACCTAGGGAACTCAACTTTTGCCTAGGAAATGACTTTATAAAGTGAAAAAGGAAGACATGGGTCTTAGGAAAATAAAGTCACTTGAAAATTATAAAGTGTGCAAGCATAAAATGAATTTAAAAGAAAATTAAAAGTAAAGTGAGCGGGAATTAATTCAATGAGAAATGAAAGAGGGGAAAAGAGGAGGCGCCCCTCATTCTTGTATTTGCTCATTTCATAAAAATATTTGTGAGAGCCCTTGAGAAAAGAGACGAGGGTTTTTGGAAACCCTTCATCTATCTCTAGTTTCGGTGTTGAAACTATATACCCTAATCGGATCTAAGGAAGAAGTCACTTCAGATTTATTCATTGGAATTCATGGTTAACAGAGTTTTCTTGATTATTGTTTTCTTGTGAGAGCTAAATATTTCTCAATGACATAGGCATTGATCCCTGTGTTAAAGAAGACTTTGAGAAGGGCAGTCCAATATCTCATTTGGGTGCTTATTCTTCTCTGTTGGGTGAACATTTGAATGAGACAGGGGTCATTTACTCAAGAGGAGGGCGAGTTACCCACTGGAGGATCGTGTTATGAGTAGGGTGATTTCTGCCAAGGTGGGATGAATTTTTTGGGCACGACTTCTTGCATAGAGGCTGAGTTGGAGGTTGGGAGAAGCTTGTAATTGTTTGTGGGACAAGTTTTAATCACCAAGACCGAATATGACCCTATTCTCCCTTGTTCTGAGTCTCTCATTCATTGGTTGGGCCAGTATCCAAGATGCTACAGGTCGTGTTTCTATTCTAGAAAAAGTTCCTCATTTCTAAGACTCGTTTTTGTTGTGTGGAAGTCGTGGGATCTCCTTACACCAGCTCCATCTATGGTAGCATTGCTGCAATATTCAGGGCACCTACAGGCTGATATATTCTAGAAATACTATTGTTGATAAATGTTTGTTGATTGTTCCTTGGAGAGATGGGATCTTGAAGAACACACACAGATTTCATAACCCAGGTTCTTCTATTTATTCTCTTCTATGTATTGAGACTGATATTGTCATTATTTCCCATCTAGTTTAAGCAATAAAGTGCAGCAAATACTCTCTGAATTGTGCCAATATATCAGTGTGAACATTATAAGTTTCATCTTAATTTACATACTCTTGTAAGAAGACTGCATGCAAAATGTTTGTCAAACTACCTGAATCAGAAAATTAAACAAAAATACACACAGTCTTGTGGATATAAAAGAAAACCCGATAAGGTATCTAAGGAGGTATCTTACATTAGTTTTCATTGTTTCTCAAAAATGACCATCTTTATATCATGTATCAAAGCCGTTGTTTAACAACAAACTCTTCTTCTCTCATGTTTTTTTCTTTTTTTGGGCTACCTCTTAACATTATCTTTGATCATGACTCTTACTTCTCTACACCTTCTGGAAAACACTATGGAAATTACTAGGATGTTGATTTTATCTTTCTACAACCTTTCACCCTCAAACACATGGATAGACTAAAGTGATGATTCTCATTTTAGTACATGTACTTCATATTTATTACACTTGCAATAAATAGTGTGATACATATTTACATGTACTAAAACACAACTATAATAGGGCAGTGACTATACCAACAAGGTACCTACCATTTGAAGCATGATATGGGTATCAACCCCTGACTATTCTTATGAGATACTAGTCACTCTTCATCCCACAACCTCCCCACACCAACAACCTGAGTAGAAAAATTCTTCATCCTTTGTTTAAAATTGTAGCACATCCATTCACAAGTTGCAACAACACTAGCAGATTCAAATGCTCAATACAAGACTGTCATATATTTCCTACACAATTTCAAGTGGGGATAAAGTTTGTTTATATCTCAACAAGCAATGTTTCAAAGGACAATAGAATCACAAACTCAAACCTATACATTATGTGTCACACACAATTATACAAAATATCAATGATAATGCATATCATCTATAGATTCCCTATGAATTGTCCGTTCATGACGTGGTGACCATTAATAACCTTAAGTTGTATAAACCTTCTCTTTTGCAAGATGAAGTTTAGATATCTCACCTAGTAGATACCATCCGAGATTATCAACCCCCTTTTTCAAAATATACACTACTATATGTGTGCATCATATCCACTTGGCAGTAGAAACATAACTTTGATCTCATGGAGTGTAAATCATAACTCCCAAGCCAATTCAAGTGGTCCTCTCAATCTGTGTTTGAAGCCACATTCCCCTAGCTCATTGAGAAAGTTTGTACACTTTCAGCTAAATAGGGAGGAATTGATGTGGCACATGAGGATGCACTCACTTAATGGACACCCCACCAATGATGCAACCCAGGAAGGTGCCTCATTAGCAATACCTATCCCTTGAGGGCATTTTTCTATCTTTTATAGCAGTATGTATGATAGTTATTTACATCCTTCAACCTTCAAGTTGCATGCATTGAATTATTTACAATGTATTTCCATCCTTCTGCTACATGCATTTAGTTCATTGTTTTCTTTAGTTGGCAGTTAGCTTGAGTGGACCCATTGTAAATATATAAAAGGCCTTTGTCTATTTTTGACAGAAATATATAGCTAATGTTGGTTCATCTTTGGAAGTCTTGTTGTTTTCTATTGTGGGGTTTTGTTGTACTTGTTGTTGTTGTCTCAGACATCCTTTTTGTGGTATATTTCTTGGAAAATTGTCCTTCGGTCCATATTGACATAGATCAAACCCTAGAGGTTTGATCCATGAACCTAAACTAATTTTCTGAGCATATACAAGAGGTCTACATCCACACATGTGATAGGTACATCTTTCATTGACCAAGAGGTAAACTAAAGGTTTGTTTTTTACACTCAGAAATTTATTCAAATCTGTTTATATCTCTTCTCATATGTGTTGATCTAGTAAACAAGACTTTAAAAGCATTTTGTTTTTCAAATTTTTCCCTAATTCTAACA
>WSFP011552863.1:0-11262 GCA_009831015.1 Picea engelmannii
GATGGCTCTGCAAATCCCCTTTTGGTGGCTAACCAAAACCCATGAATATAAGCTTGCTAAGTCACCCCATCAATCACCCCAACAATGGTCAAGTGGATTAGTGTAAGATCCAAGCAGTCATCAGAAATGAAAGGAACCTAATGGATATATAAGAAGGTTATAACGATCAAACATGACACATACCATGATACCTCGGACCAATTACCTCATGGAGAAAGAGTCCTCTCCGATGCAAGTCCAAGCCGGTGGTGATGGAAGCTGCTGCTGCTGACAGGACAAATCTGGCGAAGAAGAAGAAAGATGGGCCCTCCAGGGCCATGCTCAGGTCAATCCTGCTCTCGGTACTCCATGTCTAGGTCCTGTGGGCCTCGAGACATGATCTCCTAGTTATCTCTAGATATCGTGGATAACAGTCCCATACCTTAACAGTGAAAGAACAATTTATGAAAAGGTGAGGAATGGTTTCATGTTCACTTTTACGCAATACACACCGACTAGGACCTATCCAACCTTACGTCTGCAAAGAGTCCCATGTCAATATCCTTCCTTCCACCGCTTACCAGACAAATAACTTAATCTTAAGCTAATAACATGCTTTGTTCAAAATTAGCATGCTTTGTTCAAAGTTTTATATATTTCTTTTTAAGGATAGGTTTATTTTATGATTGCTCCATAGTTTTGGATACCTCAATTTTTACTCAAAGTTTTAGATACTTCAATTTTTACTTTATAATTTGTTTCAACACTACATTTTTTTATTAAATAATCAACAAAATATAAATATTTATTTATTGTTTTTTTAAATACAAAATTATTTTTCTATTAAATAATCAATAAAATGTAAATACCTATTTATTTATTTATTATTATTTTTTAAAATAAAAAATAAATTCAATAAACTAGAAATATAAGAGACATATATTTAAGTTATATATATTTTAAAAAATATCTAATTAATTTTGACACTATTTTTAATTTTAGAGTTAAATTATAACCCTAGTGAGACCTAAAAACAACTATCACACTCTTCTTTTTAGGGATTGAACAGCCTAATTAATTAATCATAATCACAATCTATCAACTCACATCCATAATTAATCAACCATAACCACAATCTATCAACTAACAAAAACTTCTTATCTACAAAATATTCCATAATTAACCAACCATAACCACAATCTATCAACTGTCCAAAAATTGTCATCCAATAATAGTCCATTCACCTTTATTATTTAGACGGATTTTATCGTTTCTATCATCAAGGAAACTCTCCACACAGATTTGCAGTTACAATATTAACGCTCCACACACAGATTTACAGTTACAATATTTAACGACAAATATTTACATGTACAATATTTAAGGACAAATATGAAGACTGCTCCATTGATTTAACTCTATATTGTTGTGATACAAGCTTCCCGTTCGTACTAAGTTGAAATGTTTCCAGGCCAAACCCCAAGGTCACATGGAGGGCGACGAATTCCACCTGCACCTTCAGATTTATTGTTGTTATCGCTGTTGAACCCCATCCGACTTAAACGGATTCATCACGACAATGAACACCATCAGCTCATACCATTATTTACAGAGATCAATTAACAAAATGGAGAAGCAAAAATGTTCGGAGAGCAAAGAAATTGCAATTTTAATAATTTTGATACCTGGTCGAGAGAAGCATGAAATATGTTGAGCTCGGGAGAGCAGGGAGGGAACTGAGGCAGCCGATTACCCTTAACGTCGTATAAGATGATACCTGAGAAATCCGGTGGCTGGCACCGCTCGCCCATCATAATACTTCTCTGCCACACAGAATCTCCTCCGCCCTCCTCCATAGCAGCACGGTCATATGCCTTCAGCTCAGCGTCATCTTCTTCCTCTTTTCGCGCCCATTTCTTAGAAATCAACAGCTTCCTGCTGCTGTTCACAAGCACCCGCCCCGGGAACTTGGGTGCAAATTTGAAACTACTGGAACCACGGGCCTGCGAGTCAGTGGGGCTAGCAGTAGCACGAGGTTTGTCGTCGTCCTTACGGTGGAAATGCAAGTGCACTGCACAAGATGCGGTAACCACAGCCGCCACCGCCAACACACATGTGACCGCCAGCAGGAAACCGCCCGCGCTGGCCAGCCAGGTCGTCGTGCCCGCCCCTCCTCCCAGGGCCGCGATTCGAAGCCACCTGGCCATGGGATTCGATCCCCAGACCTCAGAAAAAGCTCTGTGAAATAATGGCAGACGAAAATAAGTCGCTCCTCCTCGACGCAATGAAAAGTTTGCTAAATATTTATGTAAACCCAATCTCGCTGGTCTGTATTTATGGGGTTTCTTGAATTTTCCACCCGCAACCGACGACTAAGAATTTGTTTGCCCAAAATCTGCTGACAGGTCCAAATTCTGTTCGTCACTCTTTCACAAACCCTCGTAATTCCCATTGACCTCCTTCATCCTACTTAAAAAAAATATTATTTGTTATTTGATGATGCTATTTAAGTATTTGTATGGTTGAGGATCGTCATTGTTCTGCCACAATTTTATGCAATTGTTGTATATTGTCAAATTGAAATAAAAAATTAATAGCAAAAAATTGCCAAGAGGTTTATCCCCTTCTTCCATATGACCAACAAACGTACAAACTTTCTATTCCAAAATATTCCCAGTAAAGTTAGTGGAGTCATGACACACATAACCACATACCCGAACCTCTACTTTAAAAAAAAATTACCCCTTCAACGAATTTTTAAAGAGCTTGCTTTGTCCTTTTCGCCACCTTGTCTTTCTTTTGGGTTTTTTTAATGATTGTCTTTATTTCTACTCATTGTTCACTCTTGTCACGTTTCCACTCTCTAATCAGTGAAGCAAACAACCGTATCTAAGTGGATTTGGATGACCCTGTGCTTCAACAACTTAAGTGGCAGTGGTTGCAAATGTGGGCATGTTTGTTGCATTGTGATGTGTCATTCTAATCCTTAATCCTTATGGCGTGTGCATGAATCCTAATAAGGTGTAGTTGTGGATATGAAGTGATCATTAGGTTACCTAAATCAAGTCAAACTTCACCGAGATGAACTCATTTGGTGTATATATATATATAACTCTTTTTTTACTCACTTTTGGTTAATACAACTCACTTTGGTTTGGTTAATAATAGTGTAGTTTAAATGCTTTTACTTTTTATAATAATTATTATTGTCCAAATCTGAAAATGTGTTATTGGTGAAATTGCAATTTTACATTTCTTAAATCGTGTTTTTGAATGTATAAATTGATTCAGCACCCTCAAAAATTCTTAGGGCACTTCGAATATGTAATCTCAACCATTGAAATTTGCGATTCTAGCTATCCTTCTAAATTTGTGGTTGGATTTTGGGCAAAACTCATAAGAAAAATGTGCCTAAAAAAGGGTGTAAATGTAGAACCATTTTCTGCATTTATTTTAGTATTAGACAAGAAGCATAGCATTTGTTTTGTCCATTGCTACCAAAGCAAGCATGGGACAACAATTGCCCATATATATTCATATGGAGATCAATGTGGTAAATGACAATGCTCATAGGCTTAAACAAACTTAGAGAGACATCTATAGTTATGCAATGGGCTTGAGCATTTAACCAATATTTAATGCCAACCATTCGAGCTATAGGAAATCCATCACATGGATCGAGGGTGAATTGAGGGATATTTTGTCTAATCACCAGTGATTTAATTAGGGGGGAAATTGAGATAAAAACTTAAAGAATTGGCATCCAACTATTTTACAAGCATGAGAACACTGTATGAAATCAATATTGCTAACATTTGGAGGTTGTATGGTTATGGGGTATTTGAACCTACCATCGGATTCAAGCAATTGAGACTGTTGCTCTTTAGAATTAAAGAGAAAATTACATATGAGGTCATTACTATTAATTAACAACCAAGCGATTCCAACAAATTATTAAGAGTGTTGTAGCTTATTGCAATACATTCAAATGCCTAAGGAAACCCAACCAACCATACATTAACTCATGATTTACATTTCTAATGAATGGTATACATGCATCAATTCATCAACCGAAGAAAGCACATAACAATTAATCGTACCATTAAAAACAAATTTACCATGGAAACCCTAAAGGGAAAAACAACAAATATGGCTTTTGTTTATATGCCGAAAATATTACAACTTAGAGCCATACACTCTCAATAAGAGATTTTGTGTATTCTTACTTATTGGTAGTATTTTTGTAGATTGTTTTGGCTCAAAGACAATCTTTGTTTTGATATGATCAAAATGCCCTTTGTCTTTTGATCTATGAACAAACTTCTTCTTTCTAATTCCTTCATCCTAATGCTATTGCCCCTTCTTCTTGAGCTTCCATTTTTTCGATCTCCTTGGTTGTTTTTTGTCGTCCTTCAAGGCATCCTATATTATAATGTTTCCTTGGAAAAGCCAACATCAAGTGATTCATTTCATTTTAATGTGGAAAAAATGAGATTTTTGGCCTTTGGTCCTCAAGTTGACTACCAATGAACCATTAACTTCAAACTTTGCCAATAATTTTTCATTTTTACAAAGTTTGGATGAGTTATTCTAGATCCATTTTGGATCACACCTCCCCATTCACATGCTTTTGGTTCTTGGAAGCTCCAACTCTAAGGAGAAACATGTTATTCTCTTCTCCATCACACTCTCTATTCCTGGCAACCTTGTAGAAATTCCATCCAAGATTGAAGAAATGTCTTCATTGATATATTTTCTTGAAGGATATTTATTGCTTCTTGGTCTCAGAGTGTGGAAATCTTCTTTCCCCTTAACTTTGACTATCTAAGCTTTTATTTTGGTTGTGTTGTTCTTGGGATGTAGTTTTAGATGAAGCCTCCAACTTTGGGATTCCTAATGTCTAGATAACATGCAATGTTGGAAAAAATTCTCATGACTACATAGGTTGATCTGTCGTTCTCCTTTTGTTCATTTTCTTCGTTTTTTTTTGTTGGTTTGAAGAACCAGTCTTTGGATCCTTCTTCTTCTTATGAAGACAATCTGGCCTTTTGGTGAAGGTTTACTTCTTCTAGCAGGTAGTCACTTTGTGACCTTTGATACCACAAAAGGAACATGCACCAGAGTGCCAACAACCACCAATATTGTGGCCTTTCATTTTACAATATAACAAACAAGATATGTTTGGCCATACCTCTTCATTTTGATCTTGTGCTTGTCGGCTTATTTTCTTGGTCCTCCAATTTTTGGTGTAGTTTTGGATAGTGGAGACATACCTTGGTTTCCCTCATTCAAGCTTCTACAGGGATGTTGGAGTAATGGTATGTTGTCCACTGCTTTTTCTATTATCTTTTTTTTTAAGTGAATGACCTTTGTTTAGTCCCTAGATTGCCTTGAAAAAGGTAATTTTGTGGTCTTAGCTTCAACCAAACTTTTAAGACATGATATGCATTCACTCACTCCCTCTTGTCGACCGAAACCCAAGCATTCACTCTTGGCCCTATGTTTGACTACAATGGGGTTTACAATCCCTTGGCTTCTCTTCCCTAGCCCTTGACCATCATAGCCCATATGTCTCAATAGCTCGGAACTTATACCTCTTGTATGTTTTTGAAATTACCAAAGGGCTCTTCTAGAATGGATTGAGAAAGGTCCTTGGAGGGTGAGCTTACCATGCTTGTCATGGTCATGGTGTTTGATTTTGCAGTACCAATGGAAGGTGCTTGTGCTTTTGCGGTCCCCTTAACAACTACTTGTAAATTAGTCAATGCCTCCTCATTCGCTACCAATTCTTGGTACCACTGAACCATCATATGAGTGAGAATTTGTTCTTGTTGATCATCTAGTTGAATTGCTTTCTCCCCCAATTACAAGAGACAAAATTTTCTCTTGTTCCAATATTCCATATAGTGGTTAGAGATTCCCGACACTTGACTAGTGGTAACTTTAACAAAGGCAATGATTTTTGAGAAGCCTCAAGGTCCTCTTTGATGCCTGATATCCACTTGTCAAACCTTTGTATTTTCTCCTTCAAGTGTTGATTCTCCTCTTGTATCTACACATTCATGGCCCTTAAGTAATCCAACCTTTCTCTTTTCAGTGTTTTACCCATGCTAGGTATTTTTTTTCTCCTCAAAGTGTTGGCAACTTCCTTAGGGCCTCAAATTCGATTTCTCTTATTCCAATATGATTTGTAAATGGTAGGCCTATGACCCTTCTATATCAACAACATATATTCAATGTGGAAATAAAATGTAATGTCTCTTCAATTGATTTCAAGATGAGATCAAACTTCTCTCCTTGCTATTCACCAAAGAGCATGAATATATGGCTATGTTTTTAGATGGATTCAAAGGCTTGGTTTGACGGTTTTGTAGTGCCAAGGCCAAGGTCAATTGTGAACCAATCAACTTCAGTTGTGATTACTACATATCCACAAATTTTTTAAGACAAATAACAATGCACTTTATAATCTAGATGTGCATACACAACAAACATTCAACCATATCTCTACCATTCAAAATACATCCAAGACAAATTCAAGTGCACTCTATTTTGAATTTCAATTGAGCTTCATTCAAAAGAAATGCTCTTAGTCCTATTATTCCAACTATGTGTGTGTGTGTGTGTGTATTTAAGGTGCAAACCCAACACTCTGGTTAATAATCCTCTTCGCCCATTCTTTCCATTTATTCTAGTGCTAGATAAGAGGCATGTCATATATTTTGGCCATTTCTATCACATCAACCATGTGATATTATTTACACATATATTTGTATGAGGATCATTGTGGTAAATGTCAATCCTCATAGGCTTGAATAGACATAGAAAAACAGTTACCACTGTGTAATGGGCTTAAGCATTCAACCAAAATTTCATACCAATGATTCAATCAAAGGTAATTCTAGTTGTAAGTAAGCCAACATATGGATCAAAGGTGAATATTTGGTATAGGAATTGATGGATAACATTGGCCAATCACCAACGATTTAATTAGGGGGGAAATCGAGCTCGAAAGTTAATGAATTGAAATCCAACAATTTTACAAGCATGAAAATGCAGTAGGAAATTGTCAATGCTCATAGATCAGAGGGTTTACGACTATGGGGTATTTGAAAAAACCACTTGATTCAAGCAATTGATATTACTAATGTGGGGAATCGAAGGAAAAATTGCATATGAGGTCACTACAATTAATCAACAACCAAGCAATTCCAACAAATTATTAAGAGTGATGTGGCTTATTTCTATGTATTCAATCGGTTGAGGGAACTCAACCATCAATACATTAACCCCATGATTTGAATTTCTACTAAATGGTACACACACAAAAATTCATCAATCGAAGAAAGCACATTGCAATCAATCATGCCATAAATAACATAATTTACCTTGGAAATGAAAATGGGGAAACCAACAAGGATGGCTTATGCTTATTCTCAATAAACACTACGTTAACTTGGAGATATATACTCTCAATCAGAGATATAGTGTATTCTTACTCATTGACATTATTTTTAGAAATTGTTTTGGCTCAGAGAAAAACTTTGTTCACCATGGACAAGCTCAAAATCCTCCTCATCCTCTAATCTATGAACACACTTCTTCTTTTTTATTCCTCCATCCTTTTGCTACCACCCCTTCTTCCTTCCATCCCTTGGGTTCTTTTTTCCATCCTATAAGCCATCCTCTATTATAATGCTGCCTTGGAATGGTAACCATCATGTGATTGATTTCATATTCATGTAAAAAAAATGAGATCTTTGGTCTTTTGTCTTCAAGTTTATTGCTAATGGACCATTGACCTCAAACTTTTTCTACTGCCCCTTCTTCCTTCCATCCCTTGGGTTTTTTTTCCATTCTTCACACCACCCTCTATTATAATGTTGTGTTGGAATTCCAACCATCATGTGATTCATTTGATCTTCATGTGAAAAAAAATGATATCTTTGGCCTTTCATCTTCAAGTTGATTTCCAATGGACCATTGACCTCAAACTTTTCCAAGAAATTTTCCTTTTTACAAATTTTGGAGGATTTATTTTGGATTAATTTCAAATCAAGGAGGAAACTAAAGTTGAATATGCTTCCTAATGAACCACTTCCCTTGGTGGGAGAGTTGACATGTTTTCACAACTTGATAGAGTGGTATCTATTGAATTTGAGTGGCCTCTCATCCTGACATCCAACATTTAATCGATTGTCATTGTATTTATGCAATATTGATTCAATTCCACGAGTTCTAGTTTTTATGCCACCCTTAATGTGTCGAATATAGGTGGAAAGTATGGGTGGAGAAACACCACATTGAAAACAAGGTGCAAGACAAGGCAGGGTGGTAGATTGAGCTCAAAGGCATTGTCTTCCATTTACTTGGTGATGGAATACGACCCTTTGCAAAGTGACCTAATTTTTCAATTTGGCTCTTTGAGCCTATATTTGTATAAGTGCAACCAAATCTTGTCACCAACCTTGTACTAATACAATATCCAATCTTGATCATGACTTTGCTTGTACTTTCCATTGGTTTTCTGTAGGATGTCATATACCCACTATCAAATATGTTGGATCTATTTAATAAATTTGGTTCCTTTGGTTGCCTCTTTTTAAGCATGGGAAGACTTATGCACCAATGTAATGGGTAGATCTACATCAATTGGGTCCAACAATTAGAACCCAAGACCCACATAGAATGGGTCGTGTCTAGTAGAATTGTGGAGAGTTTTGTTGTATCTATGATGAACATACAACAAAGTCCCATTCCATGTGTGTGGATGCCTCAAATTGTACACCTCAAGGAGATGTACACGCATTATTAGTAGCTAGCTATGTCTATCCATGGTTGGAAGGTGATTTGGTTAGCATCATGTTCATCATGGAACAAAGGCTATAAAATTAAATGATTAGGGATTTTTCATTTCTCTTTGATACAATGGTCTTCACTAGAAAATTGAAGTTAATCAACACATGCTCAGATCTAAGGGCTTGGTAGTTCCTTATGTTGACATGAAACCCTTCTTGTAGAATGCCAGAGTTCCATATTGGAGAACCTATCAAAAATCACAAAAACATAATCATTACGATGCTTGCTAGAGGCCAAATATGTTTGGATGTCGATGGAGACTAACTCCCAAGCCTTGTCAAGACTTGGAAGTAGGGTATCAAGTCTTTTCCTCTTGATTGCTTGCTTGGAATTTCCATAAGCCATGCATGATTAATTGTATCTATTAACACCATGGAAAATCTTTATCCAATAGAATTAATTTTGCAATAGGACCATAATATTTCCATTTTGAGGTACCGTGCCGCCAAATTGTAATGTGCTTCCCAAATCATGTTCTCAATCTTTCCTTACTAAATGTAAATATTTCATACGTGACACATAATTCTATCTTGAAAACATCCATTTCTTGAATCAACACTTGTTAAAATATTGTGTAACTGCAAAGAATATTCTTATCCCCTTTTGTGGATAAAGCAAAAGATAAAATATATATATTGACAAGTCGGCCCTATTGTTCCTAGACAAGACAAATGTGAATTAAAAAGGTAAAGTCGACCCTGACCTAATTATTGAGGGGGCCACAACTTGTATTTATAAGAGGCCTAGCACCTCATTTGTACACACACTCATCAAGCTCTCAAGTGCAGAAGTCTGAGAGTGACGCAACTACAAGGAGAAGTGATGCAACTACAAGGAAGAGTATCTCAGTAAAGGTGAAGGTTATCTTAGTGAAGGACTATCTTGGTATAAGTGGTGCGCTACTTTGTAATGGATAGGGTTTCTGGTGGATCTTCTGTTTGGTGACATCTCTCTTGTGAGAGACACTCTACTTGGTTATTGAATCTATATTAAAGAAGTTTTGTTGGGTTTTCTTCCCCTTGAGGGTTTCCCAGGATAAATTCTTGTGTACTCTGTGATTGTGTTTCTTTCAGTAAGATCCATATTATGATGTTGTTATAATGAAGATTAATAATAATAGATTAATTAATAAACTTTAACATGGAATCGGATCTAATCTGAAGAGAGCATCTTTCACAGAAAAAGAAAAACGTCACTATTGTCGTACAAGAAAATTAGGGATTTTTATTAAAGAGGAATTTCAACCCAAAGATCATCTAGAAAAGTGCACCCTAGCCTAAGGAACTCATTGACACCTTCAACACACATTTTCAGTGGATAGAACTCCCGGAAAGTGAAACCCTAGTTTTCACCAATACTAGAAAACCAGAAGTACGAGAAAACCATAAGCACCAGTCTAGAAATCCGCTGGTCCAGTTTCAAGGGTCAGAAATTGAAATTTTCAGAAACTGACTATACTAGTATATTCGCTTCAGTCCAGCGCATATTTTGGTGAGTTCAGTTTTCACCAAGAAATTTGATTTTTTTATTATTTCTATAGCCTAGATGGCTAGGATTTCTATTGCAAGAAAGAATGGCTACCAGTATGAGGGTAGAAGACATGCTGGAAGGATATGGAAACTTCAGATCTTGGAAGCATAGGTTGC
Source organism: Picea engelmannii (assembly GCA_009831015.1). Classification (NCBI taxonomy): domain Eukaryota; kingdom Viridiplantae; phylum Streptophyta; class Pinopsida; order Pinales; family Pinaceae; genus Picea; species Picea engelmannii. Next base: position 10,485 of record WSFP011552863.1, read on the forward strand.
AGATGATTCTAGATGAGAACATGTCACAATGAGTGTACCAGAACCAGAGGAAGAAGAGCAAAAGACCAAGCATAAGAAAAAAGGGAAAAGAAAGTATCAAGCACATGTGGCAGAGGAAGAGGAATCTCCTCCCTCAAAGAAAGATTTAGTAGAAATTGAGGATTATGTACTTTAAGTTGAAGATAGTTGATCTGAAGAAAGATAGCAAATGGTGGAGTCTGTGGAGCCTCCCCACACAAAAAACAAAAGATAAGTATTCATATTATTTTTTAGTATCTTGTTTACTTTAATACTTTCTCATTACAAGTTAGATTTTTGTGAGAATATTAATTAACCTCGTTTTAATTCAGTGTCTATGCATTCTTATGAAGGAAGTAGCAGAGAAGAGGATAAAGAAAGAGATAAAATATTTATTTCAGGTATGATCACTCATGAGAGTGACAAAGGTATGTGTTTAGCTATGATAGTAAGGAAAATTTGGTAATTTCATAGCTAGAGTGAAAAAGAGTTCAAAAGTCTTATTCATGATTAGGGTTTCAAATGTGTACATGGTTGAACAAGTTTTTCTAAAGAAAAAATGTGTACTACTCTGATAGAAATCATGATATAGTTTTATGTGATTACTGCTTATTTTTACTGACTGATTGGCTAAGTGACATATCTCAGAAAGCATATTGTAAGTAAGTTTACAGGTCTTGGAAGAAAGAACTTATGCCTTGACTTGTAGAAGTTAGACAACATGAGAATAACTTATTATATGGTGACAGTCAGTAAGAAC
>WSFP011552868.1:0-11262 GCA_009831015.1 Picea engelmannii
CTTTGACTAAAAGTATAAGTTGGAATCATTTGTAATCACATAAAACTTGCATTGGGACCAGAAGTTGGATAACAATCGTTTAGTATGCTCTTCTCTCGCGCTTCAAAGTGAACTTGAGAATCAGAAAAAGGTTGTAGGACAATTTCATCTCCCTTAAAAAGACCAAAACCTTTAGGAGAGGACAACAGCCCCCTCAGGACTCCTCTTAGTTTAGTTTTTAAACACATCTCAATATTGTAACGGGCCCATACATGCTCACATGCTACAAAGATAGGATAGTGTTGAAATTTACTTTCTTAGATTAAATCACTAGGGAAGTTTAAAGGTTTTGTAATGGGCCCATACATGCCCACATGATCGCAATCTAGGATAGTTTCAAAGCGTTCTTAGATTAAATCACAATAGGGAGTTAAAGGAATAGTAAAGGGCCCACATGTCCACATGCTAGCTTCCTAGGAACTTTTGAATTATGCAAGGTTGTACCAAAGACATTTAGTTAATTAGGTAATCAACACTTGTAAGGACCAAGCGAAGTCCACATCTAGCAAGGTGACACCTAATTCATTAAAACATTGGCACACTTTCACTCATTCACACACAAAAGTCACTTATCACTCACATAGTTTTCATCATGAAATGTGGAGGTCAAAGTAATCTTCTCCCAACGGGATTCCAAAACACCTCACCCTTTTCTTGATGAACCTATCCACTCCCATTTAATTTCAACGAGATTGGCTCACACCCTTAATCTCTCAAACAACCACATATAACTTTTTTCTAAAAACTCACTAAGTTTTCCTCCACAGGAGGTGCCAAAATAATATTTTTAGTCTAGGTAGGATTTCAAGGATAGGCATCCAAATAACTCCCCGTTATCTAGTTCTCACATTGTCAAAACAATAGAAGTTGTCAAATAGGGAACTGTAAATCCTCCAAGTCAAGTGTTCCTAACACCATAAGGTAGGGAGATACCTGTGAAGGGTTGAAGGCCGAGGTCCAGTTTTTCTATGTGTCCCCCCTTGAGGCACCCACCTCTTGGATGGGATCCAGCCCCTGACCCATTTCTTAGGCCAAAAATCTAAATGTCGCAGTTTGACCAAGGTACCTAGTGACAAAATTTTAGGACATCTACCCAAGTGGAAATTGTGGGATGAAATTGCACCTTGATTAGATTTTGTGTGGCTATTGGGAAATATCACCAGTTCTTTCAGGATATGCCCCCTCTACCCCTCATTATAACTGATTTCTTCATCCTTCACTAGTTTCTCTTTCGATGGCTTCAGACCCCACTGTCGAGTGCTATTGGAAGGTCCAATGCTATTTTGAGAGGAAGGACATTACGTCTTTTAAGACACGAGCGTTTGTTTCTTTGTTTCCCCATGTGGAAAAAAAACATTTATCCACATATATGCTTCTTTATCAAAACACTTTATGATGCATTTCTGATTACATTTGATTTAGATATATATATTGTGTAAAGTTCAAAAAATTGCAAACAAAGGCTCTTGTTTATTTTACTCTCACCACGATTTGCACACATCCACTTAGCTAGTCGGACATCATAGGGGACCCACAGAACCCTAGTTGTTCCAAATGCTTGCTAAACCTCTCTCCTATTCTATGGGGAGATATTATTCTTTCCAACTCATCGGCACCACCTTCACACACTCCAGTGAGTGCCACTGTCTTAGGTTCATCTTTTCTTGGTTCCACCTTACTTGGGTCCAATTCCCAAGGTCCACAGTCCACTCACTCTCCTTTACCCAGAAGTGGGGGGCCAATTTCCTCTCAAGGGGGAAGTACAAACCCACCTAGTCCCCCCCAAGGGTCAGGTTCACAACACAGTCACACCATGGCTAGAACTAATCCTCCGCCACCACTCCATATGCCATACCTGGCCTCTCTCAACATACCAAATCTAAGAAAACTCACAAATGATCCTATATTGCATGAACCCACATGGCCTACAATTCCTACCAAACTACCTTCAAACATCCCCATGTTTGAAGGAAAGGCAGGGGAGGACCCTGCCAACCATGTCATGACTTTCCACTTATGGTGCTCTTCCAACAACATTATGGATGACTCCATCCAAATACAATTATTTCAATGCAAACTCACTGGCCCATCAGAAAAATGGTATGTAGGCGAAAAATCGGGGTCCCGTGCGACTTTCGAGTCCTTGGCCAAAGCATTTTTTACCTTCTTCCAATTACCAATCTTCCATGACAATGGTCTTGAACTACTCTCTAATTTTAAACAAACCTTAGCCACACATATCGTTGATCACATTCACGAGTGGCTTCGATGACATAGCTTGTGCAAAGCAGAAACCACCAAAAAACAATGTCTTGAATGACTTCTCAGATCACTTGTCTCTCTCCTCAATAAAGATGTGGCTTCCACCTTCCCTCAATCGAAAGAAGAATCCATCAGTAAGGCTCAACAATACGACCTTATCTATTCAGAATCAGGGTACTTGTACACAGTACTTCCTGATCTCCCAAAACCTATGCCATTTGGCCAAGACAAACCCAGGATGTCTCACTTAGTAGATTAATTGATTGGTAAAACCACACACCATAGTACACAACCCCAACAACCACCAATGTATGGCACACCTCAATATCCACTGGCATATGGAGCAACCCCTTATTATCCCCCACCCCATTATCAACAACCATACCCTATTTCCCTTCCTCCACCCATCAGTGGACCACCACCGGCACCCACAATAAACCCACCAATCCAAACAAGTTCTGGTACTCCCTCTACCTCAGCTTATACTCTAAGTACTAGAGAAAACACCACACCTTCCTATGTACCTTACAGATCATTACCCCCATAGAATCTGTACTTTCCATTTCTTGGTCCTCCACCACCCATGGCTCCACCACAAGGACACCCTCACCCTGGGGTGAATTTTGTTCAACCCTCTCCCATTCAACAATATCAAAATTTTGAATAGCTGAAAACGGAAAATCCGACCCATCAGTTGAATAAGTCCAAAAAGAAACGAAAAAACAGGAACAATAACAACCTAGGTCAAGGATGGAATCATCCTTAACAGAACAAACCTATTAGGGGAAACCAGAACCAAGGGAATTAGAACAACAAGCTTCAAGGGAAAAATAACAATAATCTTCATACTGAATTCCCTTGTGTTCGCACCCAATTCGCCACCTGGTGAGAAAATCGAGGGTTCTTACATGCTCTGTTGGGTCTTGCAGGGCATGACAGCCGTGGAGGGAAAGGTTAGAGGAAAAAAACAAACTACAAGCTAATATCAACTGAAAACAAATTAAAACTGTGAAAAGAAACAACAAACACCAAAAACAAAAGACAGATGTCACCAATGGTTTTGAGCTGGTCAATTGATGAAATCGGAGCACGATGAAGGAAGAGAACTGTGGTTCCTTCTTCCCCCAACGAAAGGCTCTTGAGGCCCTCACAAAGTTTGCTTTCCTTACAATGAGAAGAACTGAGTATGAAAGTGAAAGAACTCTGAGCGATGCTGCCAATGTGTTATCGTTAAAGAATGAGTCCTTAACAATCTTAGCAGCATAACAATGCCTGAAAATTCCTTGCGAAAACAATGTGTCTTCACGGCTTTTTATAGCATATCCTTGGGCGATTATGTAACCTCTTCAAAGTGTGAAAAGGGGCCCTTTAGGTCTTCCTTAGGTCATTAACCCGCCTACCCTACGGATTCGGCTCGGATTTGGGAGTCAAATCAGATTGGGAGCCGGTCTGTAAGCGGTTGAGAGGCCAGACAATTCAATAAATGCGTCGTTTTAGCAGGTGCACGGGTTTTGTCATTGACAGTCGCGCGTCGTGCGCGCATGTGCGCAGAGTACGTTCTTTTCCTGTGCATGTGCGCGCGCACCAAACTATTGTGAAGCGCCCTTCAATTTTTGGTTACTTTGTATAGTTTTTGACCCTTCTGGAATGCTGTGAAATTAATTCAGTGCCATGAATGACTTCATTGCTGTTTTGATGATGCAGAGTTCTTGTCGCCATGTGCGGATGAAATTTCAGTGATAACAGATGCCCCCTGATGGATGAGGTTAGGAGCATACGTATAGTCGAAATCCATCAATGTTTCTTCTACTGAGAATGTTGTTGTAAGGGAAAGCAATAGTGGGACCGTTCGAAGCGATCCGTTGGAGAAAAAAGGAACCAGTATCTCGACCTTCTGAGAGATGTGCAGAAAAAAATATACAACTATGTACAAATGAGGTGGGCATGCCCCATGCTCGTGTGATGTAACCCTGAAACAAGATGACGAAAGTGTTGGTGTAGACAACTGCAGCGCCCTCGGGGGCGGTAATGATAAAGGCAGAAGACAATTCTGCAAAGGAACATACTCTGAATAACAGGAAATGATCACTGTAATAAGCAGTGATGATGATGTGGGCATTGATGGCCCTACCAAGTTCAGAGGTCTTCGGCAAATGACAAAAATAACTGCAATAGTCGCAAAGTAAGACCCACCATAACATGAGAGAGTGTTGGCGTTGAATGTTATGGGGGCCAACGACAGTAGGGAGCAATGGTGTTTCACCCTGTGTCTTCCGAGATCTCTCATTAAAATAGAGAATGAGAATCAAGATACTGTCGCCCTTCTGGAAAAGTGTGCTGATGTCGACAAAAAGGGGGACACGACTCCCAGGAGCAAAGGGATCCGTGGAATCTACTGAGGTGAGGAAGTGGCAGAGGTACATGGACGAAGTCGAGGAGTGGGATGACTCAAGACTGCCCTTGGTTGGAGAATGTATGAGAAAAACAGTGGCCGCAACCATGTAACAAGGTCGAGTGTCAGGGGGACGACAAGAACGGTGCTAAGTTGTGCCAGAGGCAGGACAAGGTGAACAAATTCAGAGGGTAGAGGTAACTGACCTATGGAGTACTCTGAAGATATGGAAGATGTCGGCAAGGGTAAATGATAAGTAATGCTCCAACCAAGGGTGACATGGGTTGTGTGTGGACAAAAGAAGGCAAGTCGCCAATGGTGACTACAAAGAATGTAATGACTGGAGATAAAGGTGTTTGTACAATAAATAATAAATAATTTTGGGGAAAAAAGTACAAATACAGAAATGGGTGCCCCGGTGTGAAATGCGTGCCCCAGGGGGGGCAGAATTGTCTTGGGAAACTGATGAAGGGTGGGGGCCCCATTGGTGAGTTTCTGTATGAGGTAGGTGAAATGAGGGTAGGTTCGCAGATGGGAAAAATGAGTGTGGATGAAATGAAGGGCTCATGATCCTACGGAGGTGCAGGTATAAAATAGAACCATAAAGAGATAATCCGGGAGTCCATATGGGAAAGCTAGAAAAATGAAGAGAAAGAGTATGTGGCTGATTCACAACATGATGAAAGACTATCGGGACTCCCATCCCTAAAGGGTGATGAAAAAACATCATGAGTGTCAAAAGTGCCAAAGGGTGCTAGGAATGGGACAACTCATGTGGGTGAGAATGCTACCGGGTTACAGTACCGAAGATACAAAATGGAGGTGTGGGTACTGCAGAGCCGAGAATGAGGATCCTAAAGGCCAATATCAGAGGGTGTGACTGGAAATGTAAATGCAATACAGTGGGATAGACTACATGCCAGTGCTGAATATATACCTGAAGGGATGACGTCGATGACCGATGAGCAAGTACCTGCACACATAACAACCAAATACCCAAAGTGAACAATATCTGAAGAGTATCAAAGATATGAGCTTGTATTTGACAAATGTGACTATGCGCGTGCGTACCTGACCATGATATGAAAAAAAGGCACCCCGGGGGCTCATGATGAAAAGCGACCCAGGGATTGCTGAAATGTAGGTGATGGGACGTTGATCCCGTGGCTGAAGACGGTTTGAAAAACGGACACTTTGGGCTCCTGGAATGGTGAGTGGAAGTTTGGCAAAAGGCCTATATATAGCTGTAGGGCCCACATTGCCACCTCATTTGTACCTGCTGCTACAGTGATTTTCCAAGCAGATCCATAGGATATTGGGTGATTCAGGGAGCACGAGGTAGTTGATTGATGGTGTGCGAGCTTCGGGTTAGTGGTCTGATCATCCTGCATAGAAATATGTTTCCAATTTTTGGGCAGGGTAGGTACGGGGGGGCGTACAGGGGTTTTGAGGGGTTTTTTCATAGGATGTGGGCCCTCATGCACGGGAAATTCAGTGGGAGGTGCGCATACGTGCGTGCCTGTCTACTGAATACATGCGCATTGATGAGCGTGGGAGATAATTTAAGGCGCGCCCTAGGGGCACGCCTGTGAGGTGGACAGGTGTGCACTAGTGCGCGCCTGTGGGGTGAACAGGCACACTCCAAAGCGCTCCTGTGGGTTTGACAGGTGCACCCTAGCGCGTGCTTGTAATGTGAACAGGCGCGCTTACAAGCATGCCTGTGATAAAAACAGGCGCGCATCGTGCGCGCCTGTATAGTGAATAGGTGCGCATGTGTGAGCTCATGTGGGTGGTAAAACCGTGCCTTTGAGGCAAGGTTTCAGGGTAAAAAATGATCCTTTTTGATGCATTGGATGGTTGCATTAGCTGATATAGGACTCTGTGTTGTGTGCAGGTGGCTAGCAGTGATTATGGACGTCCGGTGGTGTGAGCGAGACTGGTCACAGTTGCGAGATGCTATGGCCAATGCAGGGCCTGCGGTTCGAGTGGCTTTAGCAACCAGTGGGTTGCTAAAGTTCTTTGAGTGCCCATTGATACGGGCACAGGAGTACTTGTTGCAGTCCTTGCTCCACATGTGGATTCCAGACCTACATTGCTTCCTCGTGCGAGGAGAGCAGATCCTCTTCACTGCGGTGGAGGATATCTATTTTTTGACTGGGCTCCCCTTTCGGGGAACACCGCTGCCGACAGAGCTTGTGCTGCTGAGGGACACTCATCTGCGGGATGTCGCCGAGCGATATTGCTCAGGTGAGCACTACATGTCTGGGACTGTAGTGAGTATTAGTGGTATAGATGCCCTGTTGCATCATTGTGTAGCGGCGATGATTGTTTGGGTGTATGGGTCACTGACGACCCACCAGATCAGTGGTGGCGAGCTGCTGGTGATGGAGAGGGTGGTGGTGGGCCATGAGCGGTTCACCTAGGGTTTGAAACTGCATGCGCGGATGATCGCGTAGCTGGACCGTTGTCGGTCCACAGGTACTGGGGAGTTTGCGTTTGGCTCCATCCTGGTGGCCTGGTTTTTGGAGAGGGTGTCGATGTTGCACCCGCGGGTTCTTCTAGAGGCGCCTGGGGCGCGAGAGCCTTGACTGAGGCAGTGGTCTCAGATTTTGGTTCACCATGGTGGTGGCGAAGGCAGACATTATTTCACTGCGCAGGCAGAGCAGATATGGCGACAGATGTCGCAGGTCATACTTCAGTACCCCTATGCTGGGGTGGACTTCCGGGGGGACCCGGACATGGTGTTGCCTCCTGGGGAGGTTTTTGACCATAGAGGTATGTTGTGTATTTGTATGTCTCGATTGATGTTAGCTTTTGATATATCAGTTCATATGTATGATTTATAGATACTAATACGATTTGTTGTTTGTTGCTTTGTGCATGTGCAGATTTGGCACCTCGCGGGCGCGAGGTGGAGTTGTATAGAGCGTCGGTTCAGCAAGAGCTAGAGAGACCTCCACATGGAGAGAGGCGGCGACGAGATGAGGCTGCGGAGTGACCTGCAGAGCCCGAGAAACCGGCGAGGAGGCGTCGATTTGATGACCCTGGTGCGGGGCCATCACACGCTCCTTCGACGGCGGTCGGAGGTGATTTTGATGATATACGCCGTCGTCTGGAGACAGTGTTACATGACATGCCTAAGGGCATGTGGATCCATATCTAGCACGAGGAGTTCTTGGAGCAGTGCATAGGGTTACCACCACCATGGCGATCGATCGTGCGATGAGCAGCTGTGCTTGCCGCCATGACTAGTGGACTCCTGCTGCCGGGGCAGGAGGGTCCTGCAGGTGTTCCACCACCACCGCCTGGGGCGGGTTGGGGTGGGCCACCACCGCCTCCTGAGGGAGGGGCAGCTGGGGGTGCGATAGAGGCACCCTGATTGTATCATGTGGATCTTTTTGATTGTATAGGCTGGTGAGCCGATTTTGTACCGAGGTGTGGCACTGGCCTGCGGGCATATGTATTTTTTGTATGTAAACAGTCCGATGGCCTGACAGGCCTCGATATATATATATATGAGTATACATCTTTTTGAGATCCTAGTGTTGTTTACATATGTTTTTTGTTGATAATGATGATGTCTATTCTATCTATATGCTGTGATAGGATGTATGAGATGTTTATGTATGTGTAGCTTGATGTGATATATGCCAATCTAACACCATGTTAGCTATTTCATCTGTTGTTTGATTCAATTGTCTTGGAATATGTGTAAATGTGATGGAATCAAAATGTCGAGATAACAGTCTAACCTGCAGGTATTTGCGAAAGAGGCACAGATTGCGTACACAGTATACATTGTTGAGCTGGAGAACGACTAGTTGAGAGTCGAGGAAGACGCTAAGGTGACGAATATGATGACGCTGGGCGTCGTCTAGGAGGCCAATGACCGCAGTGTATTCATCTTGGTTGTTGGTTGCTGGTCCCAAACAGATGCCACTGGAATGTAGCATTTCATGTGAGGTGGTATATAAAGCCCAAGCCGCCGAAGTGAGATTTTGTGTCCAACGGCTGGCGCCATCGGCGTAACCAATGTGGTAGGCTGGTGGAGGAAGCATCTGTCAATAGCACAAGGGATAGTTTTAGATGAGAGGGTAGGAAAAAAAATATTAAAAACACTAAACAAGAAAAAGTAACCTAAAGTAGCATGACTACTTCTAAGCATAAAATTTCTTGAGGTATAACCCATTGACAGGTTCCTTGAGTGTGAGGCCTTCGGGGGAGGCCAGGATGTAGGCGCCTTTGGTGAGGCAATGTTGGATGATGTAAGGGCCATGCCAGAGTGATTCGAATTTTCCATGGCCAAAGGTGTCATGAGCGATATCATAGGCCAAGATGAGGTCGCCTTCGTGGAATGAACGAAGGTTGACAAGGCGATCAAAGGTAGCTTTGGATTGTTTTTTAGCTGCCTCGTTGTTCTGTAATGAAGATCGGCGATCTTCCTCCAGCGACTCCAAGTTCAGTAAGCACTGTTCCATTGGAGCAGTTTCAGGTAATCTCTCAATTGCGGTGCATTTCTTGGAGCGAGCTGTGAGGTCGTCCAAGTAGGCGAGGATGATTTCAGCCAGATCGTGAAACATGTATGTCATCGCCCGCTGGAAGGTTGCGCCGACATTTTTTAAGCCGAAAGGCATGACACGATATGTGAAAGTACCCAATGGGGTAATGAATGCGGTTTTGTATTGATCGGCTGGGTGGATTTGAATTTGGTTATAGCCATAGAATCCGTCGATAAAGGAGAGAGCCTCGTGGCCCGCGCAATCGTCGATAATCTGATCAATGAAAGGCATTGGGAAGTTGTCTTTTGGACATGCGTTATTGAGATCGCGAAAGTCTGTGAAAATGCGGATAGTGACCTGTTTTTTGTCGATGGGTACAGGGTTGGAAACCCATGAAGTGTAAGCGATGGGATAAATAAATCCAGCCGTACGTAATTTGTCAATTTTGGCTTTGATATCCGCGACCTTGGAATGATGTAGCGGTCGCTGTTTCTGGCGAACTGGTGTGATGTCAGGCCAGGTGTCGATGCGATGTTCAACAATATATGGGTCAAGACCAGGCATCTCTGTGTATGACCAGGCGAAAATGTCCTAGTATTCCTGGAAGAGGGCTTTATATGCGGCAATTTCCTGAGGAGTGCAAGCAGCTCCAATGATGATTTCTTCGACGACGTCATTTTTAATGGAAATTTTGATTTTGATGGTGGGGGAAATGTTAGCCATGTTGCCTTCTTCGAACGCATCAGGGGAAAGAATGGGATTTTTGAACCAATCGATAGGCCCAGATGGGATAAAATCTTTGGTTTCGACCGCGTACACGGGGTTTTGATTAGGAGGCATGAGGGCTTCCTGTGGGAGGAAGAGTGCACGATGATGTAGTGCGTCCTAAGGAGAGTCTGGGCTGTGTAATTCTTCCAGTATTTCCTCGTCGTTTTGGAAACGATGAGAATATAAGGGGTCGTGATGAGTGATCTCAGTGCTAGTGTGATTGCCCCCTGCTGGAGAAGCAAGGGGAGGGGTACAAGCAGAGGGTGAGGGTTTGCTCGACATGAACCATATGTTGAAGTACTGAGGGGTACCTGTGGTGGTTGGGTGGAGGGTCGTCGTATGAATAGGAGAGTTGGGGGGGTTTGGGGGTAGATCCTCAGCGACGTCATGTAAGAACCATGGAGGTGATGGGAGTGCCTCGGGCTCTGGAGAAATGACATGACGATCCTCGAGAGGTGAAGTAATGTCAATTATCACCTCTGGGTTGGTGATGTAGGGCCACTTGACGTTGCTTGTAGGCGAGGATCATAGGACATTGGTATGTAAAATGGGCTAGTGAATCGCAGAGAGAGCAAGGGAATCTCATACGTTCATTAACTAAAGTAGTGATATAGTGAATGTCAATGATGTTTGAAGAGGACGTGGTGGGGTGTGGGTTGTTCTGGAATTTCTGGCGTACAGCTGCTAACGTCTGCCGAAAACGTGGCAGTGCTGGGAAATGGTGAGTGTAATGGACATATTTTGAACATATAGCACATGCAACTTTAGTCCTCAACCCTTTACTACTGGAAGGGTTGGTGGTAGTGGTACTTGCAGTAGTGACGGGTGTTGGTGGAGTGGGATTGGGGGGAATCAAATTCCATAATTCAGGTAGGGATGGGCAGTTGTTGGTTTGGTGGCCCTCTTTCTCACATAATGTGCAAGGTGGTGGAATGTGCGGAGGAAGTGTAGCTGTAGGCTCCTTCTTCTTTCTCCTGCCCCCAGCTGTAGCAGGGGGGTTAGGGAGTATGGGGGTAGTGGGGGTGGTGGGGGTGAGGACAAGAATCGTCATGGGGAGGCCTTCCTATGGGCGAGGGACCATCTTAGGTGGATGTAAATACCACAGTGGGATTGCTAACACCATATTGGGTAGTGTGAGAATTGCGGCTACCTGGAAATATTCTACACCGGGTGGTGGGTAAAAGAAGGGAATTTGAGTGAGGGGTCGGGGAACTGTCTCCCAAATGGGACTAGGTCCCTGAGGGGGTGTGGATTCGTGGACTGTGGGGGTCGACGAATTCGCAGGAGGCTCCTGTGGGAGTG
>WSFP011552878.1:0-11262 GCA_009831015.1 Picea engelmannii
TACATCCGAATACCTTAATCTACCTATGTGCGGGTTAGGACCTTAACAAAAAATTAAAGATACATTGTGTCACATCCCTGAAAACTTTCTATGTTATGATACATTGTAGGCTAGAATATTTTAGGACTTGAGACATGTCACAACTTTTAAAAACTCGGAGGGTACAATATAGAAAAAACATCTCTTAGTTTGAATACTTCTCTCAACATTATGTATCACACAATTGGAAGGTTTCTCATAATGTGATAAGCCTTTATTTGACAAAATTTCCCCAAATGAAAAGCATGTCAATTGATTTTTTTAAAAGGGTAAAAAGTGGTAAAAGGGTCCACTTTATTTATAAAAGGTGACAAAGGGTTTTAAATTACTCATTTTACATTTCACAAAATATCATTGGAGCATGCTAGTTAGTGATCAAAAGAAACCAACGATAAAAAATTTATCGATTTTTGTTAGCAATCAAAGAGGCCACATTTTATCTTTCCAAGAATATTTTTCCCATTTCTAGTTGACCACTATTCTAGGTAAGCATGTTCCACTCAGGTACTTGATGCCATCCATTTCATCAAATAATTATTCATCTTTAGGGTTTTTTTTTGTTTTGCTACCTAACTAAAGATTCCATATTTATACTAAAAAACACACAAAAACTTAATCAGAACCACAAACAATCTCTGTCTCTATAAACCCTCAACCACCTCCTATGAGAAAATTGTCATAACTACACAATGGAAAGGGGCTCTTGAAAATTGATTTAAGGCTTTGGTTTCAAAGCATCATGTAAGGGGAAACCATTTCACCATATTAAATGATGAAATTTGCACCTTTGAATTTTCTAGAACTTTCCCCTAAATTTATCCTATGTGGTGTAGGGTATTCTTCTTGGAAAACACTCAAGAAAAATTATTCATTGTGGTACAATGGGAAAAGTATGAAAAATCAAAAAATGTTCTACATTTACTACTTTTAACTCCTCAATGCCATGAAATTCCCTAAGTTTTTGTTAACCAATGATTCACGGTTAATCTACCTTTTGATGTTGATACCACATTCTCCCTTCATTGAAATCCCAATTTCATTTTTCCTCTTGGTAGATAAACCTAAAAAAATAAATTAAATGAGAAATCGGTTGCTAGAACTTGGCCTCAATATCACTTTTCCCATAATTGTCAGAGGCAACCCAAAATTTAGTGGGCCCTGATTTTTGAAATCCTACCTCTCTTCTCAATGTGTGATTTCATGTCATTTACCGTTGCTTTAATCCAAAACCTACAATTCCCAATATAGAAGTTTAGTAAGAAATACAAGGTGGAATTTATGCCTGAAGTATTTGGAATGTCCCTGGATTACACAACACCAAAATATATGAATCCTAAAATCATTTTTCTTTGGAAGTCATGCCTCTATATTTATTGTAAAATAAGAATATTTTACTAAAATGGGCATTTTAATTTGATTTTGCTTCTAACTCCACTAATGTTCTTTCTATATATTTTTTAAATGGATGAGTCATAGGATTCAAACATGGAATCAAAGAGATCAATAAAACAAAAGGAACTAGTGATTGAACTAAGTCTAGAGATGGAAGAAGTATCATAGATTAACATGGAGGTGGGCATCCCAAAACCTGTGTATGGAGACATTATGTGAAATATGGATGTGGGAGCCTCTTACAAATGGAGTGACTTGTATTAGATGTTTAAGGAGGAAAGTTACCATGAGCTCCATTTTTTTCCCGGTGAAGTAAAATTAGACTCTAGAGTCTACCAACAAATTAAGAAATCAAGGTTACATAAGGTCGCAACCAAGCATATAGTACTCCGTTGCACTGAATTCATTTCATGGCTAATCAACAAAGTGGGAATTTAGAACATATTAGTTAAAGATGTTGCCAAGATGATGAATTTATTCCTTACCACCTTGAGAAAAAGACTCCGGACTAAAAAAATCCACATGTGTGAAGACATCTTTGCCTCATTCTAGCCCTCATCCTTGGAAGTCCGTTACAAATTTCCCCAACCAATTGTTTACCTCACAGAGGAATGGATTTTATAATTTCCCTTGAACTATTGGGATCTTCTCAAGAGATGGTGGTTCAACCCCAAATAATTCAAGGCCAGGATATTGAGAGATTATCCCACAAATAATTTAAGAACACCATACAAAATCATGGTGGCTATGATCAATAGACTATATGGGGAGGAATATGAGACACAATTTAAAGAATATTGGGTACCATTTATCCACATAGTTGTTGATGTTTCGACAACATCGGGAAGACATTATCCTAGATTAATAATTAATAATATAATTATTGATTATTAAACAATATATATAATAAGTAAATGATAATAATAAATAGTTATTTATTATCCAAGGGACACATCCTTTCATGGATGGTCACCATATGTTTTCTATATATGGAATATTCATCGTTGTAATGAAATATCTATCAGATGTAATCTCATAAAGAAAAATCAACAATAGTTACCAAAATTAATGAAATATTCAATTGGGAATCTCTACTTTCAAAATCCATGGCCCAAGCCATCTCCAAGGCCAACCACACAACCCTAGTAATCCCTATATCCTTATTTATGTCCTCTTATATACCAAACATCACTTGTGTAGAAAACAACATTCCAAGAGTGGGATGGTAGTGGTATCCCAATGAAGCACCAATCCATGTATACTTTTAAATCTTGTGGGAAAATCACTTCAGAATTCACTACAGGAAGATCTATGAGCATTTTATAGCACCCATGTATAAGATGATATTTTACAAGCCCACCTAGTGTATGAAAAAAAAATCTATGTAGGTAATTAGTGAATTTGATTGAAATATTACATAAAGAGGAACATATATAAAAAAATTTGGAATGATTAAGGCACTTCATCTGTTACCGAAATGAATCCATGATAAGCTATACCTATAAGAGGTGTCCTATCAAACATTTATGCATGGGGTTGGTGCATTACTTGTCCATGATAAGAAAGATCTGTGGACCCCATTTCCTTTCCATATAGGGGCCTATGGATTTAAATATGTGAAATACGTGATAGCAGAAGCCAAATCCCTAACCACTTTTCAATTTAGTGAAGAATGATTCAGAAGGCATGATTTGTTGAACATCGTTTATTACCATTGCCATGCTTTTAAATATAGATGGCATATCATAATGAAGTATGGTAGGAAGAGAAAGTATATAAAAGAGACTCGTCCTTTGATAAGGTGGCCTTTAGAATGGGAAGCAATAATAGAGGAGGAAAATACAAACAAAAACATAAAATGGAGAAGGAGATACTCGAGAAAGAAACTAGAGATAAGGAAGCAATAGTAGCAGAAGCTATAGCAAGATTACAAAAGGAATTTGAAGCTCTAGTATTACAAAAGGAGGTTGAATATTTATTATTGACTCAAGAGGAGGAAGCTATAAATAATAAGGAAAAAGAGTAATCCCAAAAGAAGAGAGAGGAAGAGGAGGAAGAGAAGAGGAGACCAAAAAATTAGAACCCATGGACACTATGAATTCTTATTCTAAAAATGTATGAAGCACCCTAGAGACATCTATCACTAGAGATCACTTTCCTCTAGGTGATATTGGCTTAAGGAATTCCACCCCTTCCAATTCAGATGTGGTTGCAGTTTGAGATTCTTTTGTATTTGTAACACCCCAGTTTTGATATCTGATGTAGTAATGTATATCTGTAAGTATTATGAATGGTCATGGTCCAAGCGATGTAATATGTATACATTGTATATTGAAAATCATGAAATAAAATACATTGTTGGTTGTAGACATGTAAGGACTAGAGTAATGGGGGGCTATGATTCCACAAGAGAGGGGAATTAATGGGAGTTTTCAAGAGTTTTCATGTGCCTTGAGAATTAAGCCATCTTCATTAATCAATTTGTCATTAGGGAACATTTTAGGGGATAAATTTATCCCATAGGCTATTTTTCCATGCTTTTTCCCAAAAAAATATTCGCCAATTTCTTTTTTTTTTCTAAAATTGATTCGCCCAAATTCTATAGGATAAAATTATTTTACCTTAAAAATCACCAAAATTTTATAAAAACTATACAGTATCCTTAGAAATTTGAATATTTTTACAAAAATATCGCCAAACAATTTAATGTTTACATATTAAGAATTAGTAAGATTCACCAAGGTTTCTACATTTTAAGATAAATTTCCATCCTTAAAATTACCCATGTTTGTCATTTATCCATTTACCCCTTTGAATTATTAAGCACTCAAATAATTGAATTCATGTAAGAAGTTGAGTGAGGAAGTCAACCCACTCAGTCATGACATCAAAGGTTGAGTGCAATCACCTTTGGGGGGGAAGTAAGAGTCAATTGAGAATGGGAAAAACAAAAATTTGAGTAGGAAATAGAGTAGTTTTTATAGTTAGCAAGAAGGGGGGAAAACCAAAGTTGAGTGTTGGGAAAGAGTTGCCAACCATAGTGGGTATTGAAGATAGCTTGTTGAAGTCGAAACTTATGCTAATAATTAGTTTGTTATGCCTATGGGGATTTTCTCTTGACAAATTACCCAAGAGAAAGTGAGCTTGTTGGGTGAGCACTCATGTTGCAGCTAGATTTCCTGGAGTCCCCAATAGAGAGATTCCTGGATGATCTATGTTGGATCCCTGGAGAGGATGGCTATTGTTTTAGGGACTTTGGTGAAGATAAGGAAATCTCATCCCTTGAGTTGTGTAGACTAATGGGAAAGATAGATGGGTGGTTGGAATTGTTGTAGGAGTCATGTCATTGTGTTTTTAGTGAGTTTTGAGTTGTTACAGTGGACTATAGACACCCGTAGGATCTTGTTTGTCCTTATGGAGTCATATCCCCAGCTCAAGGGTGGTTTTTTGTAAAGTGAATTGGTACCACCGAGCCTACCATTGGGAAGAATGTCCTTTGTCTACAGTCGGTTGTGCAAATCATTTTTTAAAGATAAGTGTTTTAATCATTGTGTTATTTATAGTTTTTATAATGCTATGATTGAATGATGCATTTACTTTGTATTTTGCATATATGAATGTTGTTATGTGCATTAATTAATACTATGCATGCTTAAATCAATTTATTTTATGAGTTTAATTACTAATGATATTTGGATGTGTGTATCCCATGTTATTTATATTTCCACATTTGAATCAAATGATAGTCGATTTCGTAGCAACGTAGCCTAGAAAATCAGTTGGGCATGTTACAAAATGGTATTAGAGAAAAAAAATTGTGATAGTGTACCTCAATGAGTATCCAAGGATGTTATAAATTGGTAGCAAATATTTTGGTTCAATACCAGACTTTTATGGGACGAATACTAGTAGCATGGATTTAACAAATTCTCTAATTTGGAGCATTAGTCTCTATCGAATTTGGGAAAAATGGTGAAATTCATAATGAAAACCCCCAAATTATGGGTGAAATAGGCATGTAATTTGGAAATGGGGTGTTGAATTGACAGTCCGAGGTTCAGGTTTAGCCATGGGGAGATAAGTCTATAGCTCCCATGGTGGCCGAAAAAGAAAAGAACATTTTTGACCCAAATAGGAATTTTTGGAAAAATATGTTTTTTTTTTGAATTTTTGGAAAATTGGGAAATTTTCCATACCTAATGACATGGAGGCACAAGTTAGGTGATTTTGTGGCGATGTCATGGATGCCACATTTTGATTAATGTGTACTACCACGGTGGTAGGTCCATGGTGGTAGGTCCATGGTGGGAAAATAGACTAAGTCTTGTAGATTTTTTTCCCAATTTTTCTTCATATGGGAGATAGCCAGTTTTGGCTAAAAAATTCCAAGTTTGGAGGAAATGCGAAAAGTGCAAAGTCATCAATTCCAGATTTATATATAATTTGACTAGAGTATCAATTTCTAGGTCTAAAAAATTCCACATGTTCAGAATCATAAATCCTACCTGCACCCGATATATATATTTTTTATTCTTAGTATATATTGTTTTTTTACAGATGGAAGAAGATGGTCTCTCAGCTAAATTTCACCAATCAGAACAATGCATAATTGAGTAGAAATGGAAAATTTAGAAAGCCACAACTTTTAGCCTAGAACTCATAATGAGGTATTGGAAATCTAACTCGAGAGAGATTATTTCTAAAGGATCATAATTTATATTAGTGCATATGTTCTCTCCATAAAATCGTATGAAGGATGACATGTAACCCAATTAATGAAATATTTTACAATATGCATAATTCAACAGTAATTATTGCATGCACACGTTTGAAAAATTAGAGGTGTAGGAAAAAACATAATTGGTTCCTACAAAAGGGATAGAGATATGGAGGATGTCTAGGGATCTTTCAACCATGAGGATGAAATCATAGGTTTACATATCATCCTAGGAAATGTAGAGTCTGATTCCAATGGACATAGAAGAAAAGTAGAGCCTATGGAGCTGGTTGGGACTATGAGAAGCTTGCAAAAAGAAGTGTAGAGCTATAGAGTAGACAATGAAAGGAAGATAAGAGATTAGGAGGATCTGCTATAGAGTTTGAATATGTTGCAAAGGCAAGTCAATAAATATTTTGACACAAAACAAGTAGCCAGTGCTAGGAAAGTGGAACAATATAAATATCATGATAAGAGGGATGACCACAAGGGATCTAGGAAATCAAGAGTGTTATTAGACATCATCATTCACCAAGACATCGACTATAAAAACACATGCATGTTTAGGTTCATAGAGCATCTCATGTGTGTCCCCTATCATAAATAAAAGAAGGAAGTCTTATATAGATTATTTGCAAGGAGATATTAGGAAGATTAAGCCTCCTACTTTTGATGGTGATCATAAGAAATATGAATATGTAGAATCATGGTTGTTGAGAATTAGGAAATATTTCTAATTGCACAATTATTCATCAAATGTAGAAGCCAAAATTGTAACATTCCATCTTCAAGGAAAAACATTAATGTGGTGGGACCAACTCAAGAAAGTTAAGCACATTGATGAGTGGAGGATCTCACCGAGGAAATTCAAAAAGTATTTTCAAAAGAAATACTTGCCATAACATTATTATGACAAGAATATGAAATATTTCTTTGAAATCAAGCTTGGAAGCATGGCAATGGATGAGTATGAGCGGAGGTTCCTTGAATTATTGAGGTATGTTGGCTACATAAAGTATGATAAGGTTACAATTAAAAGATTTATTAGTGGGATACCTTCTTTCTACAATGATAAAGTTTAGTTTGATGATCCCAAGACACTGGAAGAATCCATAAAAAAATAAAAGTATCTTTATGAGTGGAATAAGGGAAGACCATATTTTCAAAAATCTCGGGATGATAAAAAGAAAGGAAAGATGGGTCAAAGGAAGAAAGGATTCAAGCCACCTTTTTTTAGGAAAAGTTCACAGTCATATAGGCAAGGGAAGAAATAAAAAAATGAACCTACTATTATAGATTCATTGGGAAAATGGCCAAGGAAGAATCCTATAAAGTATTGGGGATGTGAGGAAGACCACAGTCTTAAGGATTTTCCTAATAAAGGAGATAGGATGAAGACTGTGCATAACCTTCAAGAAGCTGATAGAGTGGAATACATGGGAAAAATCCTACCAAGGATTTATGCAACCTTGGGTAATAGAAAAGAAGACTATAAATCCCACATGATTGAGGTGGAAGGTGTTATAGCTTTAATTTCCACCCTGCAAGCCAGAAGGGAGTTCCCAAGAAGATGAAAGCCATAATGTATGTTTTGCTTGAGATTTGAGCCTTTTTTGGAGGTCATCACGGGTCTACTAGAGGACAACAAGCGATGATCATCACACATTAGAAATAGTTCAACAAGTGATGATCTATAAACCTTATAGATTCATGTATTTACAAAGAGATACATGAGGGATGAGTTGTATCTTCATGGAATGATCCTAGGAACTCATAGAATTCGACTTTATAGTGGTCTCTATAAGATCTAGAATCTCTCCAAAGCCTCTTCCAAGGATATATATAACAAAGGAAAGTCTTGAGAAAAGTAGGGAGGAATCAAGAGTGGTGTTATTATGTCCATTTGCAGAGGATATTTTCCATTTATGACAACCAGAAGTCAAAGTGCCTAGCCTGATCAAGAAGCTGAGGAGAATTAAGGAGCAAGGAGTTAAAGCAGAATGACATCATCATCAAAGGTATGATCTTGATGTAAGTTCTCTATAATCATTAATAGATCATTGGTTTTCCCCAATTGTTTTTATGTTTGATTCATGAATGGTTTGGATTTGATTTTATGAATGCTAAATCAAGTTAGATCTAAGATACATTAGTGATTTCTAACACTAGGATAAGAAGGAGATTGGTCTTTTTTGTTGCTTATATGAATGAAGCAATTTGCAAGATATGGAGCTTCATTTCAGGAGTTGCAATATCCAGGATACACAAGGACAACCTTCAAAGATAAGTTATTATAATCTATCCTCTCTCGGTATAATAGAAATTGCTTGTCTTAGATATAGGAAGACCAAAGAAATCTATCTCTTTATGTCTAGGATCAATAGGAAGATCCTAGGGAGATACTGTCATCTGTTTTGTGAGATCCATGTGACATTTTATCCCATAACATAATGGGCGACCATACTGGGGAATAATCTTCTCTAGTTTGGATTTCCTTGCCAATCCACCCTCTATTTTTTTGTTTGCGATTTTATTTTTCTTCCCTATAATCTTTCAGAGATTGGATCTCTAAAATATAATTGTATCTAAGATAGATATCATGGTTTAAAATAGTGACAACCTGCGATGATTGTCTCTCATCTAGTGAATGCAACCCACAACTACCATTGTAGGGTTCACAAAATGGGCCTATATGATGTAAAAAAGTCCATTTTTTGCAAAAACAAAATTGGGTTTTTTATTTTGAAGTATAGGGTCCCTATTATCGGGAAAGAGAACCTTTAGAACTTAGTTTTGAAAGATATTTTTTCATTATTATTTGTATGGCATAATATATATATATATATATATATATATATATATATATATATATATATATATTTGTGATCATCCCTTTTGGAGCATTTTAGGACCTCTTTTTAGAATTTCACTTGTGAACTTTGGGGTTTGAAATTGTATTTTGGGGTGATTTATAGTCACATTTGGTTGAGTTTCCTTTTGCGGTTGGGTTTTACATTTTTAAGATCCATTCCTTGTGATTTTTGGGTTGATATCTTGTGTATACATTGGAGTGTTCCAGGGGCCATCACTACCAATATCACACTACCCTTTGCTTGTTGATTTGTTGCTTTTCCACTTGCATTTGTGTTCTTTAGTAGATTAAGAAATATTTGCATTTCATTTGGAAAAATATAGAAAAAAAAATGCATTCTTGAATACTTTTGAAGCATTAGTTAAAAGAGTGCATCAGTTTATTATTGGTTACAATTCTTGAAAATTTTCATATGGGTGAAATCACGAAGGTGGGTTACACTTTCGTGACAATCAGGTCTCCAAAATTTCGAAAAACATTTTTTTGGCCGAACTAATAATATTTTTTGGTCGAACTATTTTTCAGCCGAAAAAATAAACGTCAAATCGAACGGTTCAATAACCGCCCCCTCGATTTGCGTGTAGAAATTTGGTCAGCCGGATATTTTCTTTCCGGCAATAAGTTTTCGGCCGAAAGATAGTTCGGTCGAAACATTGTTCGGCCAAAAAATAGTTCGGCTGAACTATCTTTCGGCCGAAAGATGGTTTATATATTAGCCACACATCGAATTTGCAACGTTTTACAAAAATTTCGCCCGCGAATAGCTCGTTCGCTCTGTTGTCGTATGGCTCTGTGAGAGCTCTGTTGTCATATGGATCTGTGTATTCGCGCACGGACGTGAGGCGGAGGTATCCGGGAGGTCGCAAGCGCAGCGGACGTGAGGTGGAGGTCGCCGGGGTCGTCGAGAGGTCGTGAGCGCCGGGGATAGGTAAGTTTCTTGCATGTTTGAAATATGTTTTAAATGTAAATATTTTTAAAATGTATGTGTTTGGAATGTTAACTAGCATAGCCTCTTATGGCTTAGGCGATGTCCAATCCATCTTTTGTGATGCTGTAATGTACACATTGAACCATTTCGCACTTGTTTTCACAAATAAATATTGGAAACTTTAGATTCCCATCATCTTCATTCTCGGTCTGTGTCAAACGCTCAAAACATATGAACCAGATCCTTTACTATATCTAAACCTCATCTCATAATACAAGTAGATAATCGGCCTTCTTCTATGGATATATCTCTAATAAGATTAACACGCTTCACAAGGCCTCAGATTTATGTCGCACCTGCACTTGAGCTTCAATAAGCTGTCCCTCTGTAAAGCCAGTCATCTCCCATGAGCTCTCAATTTCTGTAGAGATACAGATAGTTACAACACTAACCAATGCTGAGACGTATTACAACACTAACCAACCTTCTTCCGCTGCCAACAACGATGTCAGTAACCTCATGGAAAATTGTAGAAAATGATTGCAGAAAAAGGGATTGCATTTTTACATACTCGGTCGATTGATACATTACCTCGCTTGATCAATGAGCGGCAGTGATGAGAGTCAGGTTTTTATAAAATAAAATCATGTCCATAGAAAAATAACCGTGCTACAATAAAATGCTAGCCAAACGCCAAATGTCAGGTACTATCGCACAACATGGAGCTTTCAAACACTAAATGTTAATTGAAACTCTTGAGAGGAACCTATCATCCATTCATGCGTCCAACCACACAGACCCGCTTCGCCTTCATAAAAACGTGGCCACTATAATGCTTAGAAATAATCTGTGTTCTAATGGAGTGCTGACTATCAAGGTTCTCGAACTCGGAAGTTGTCTTTAGGGAACTAAATTAATTACATAATCAATTTGGAAGAATATCTTCTTATAAAACAAGTGTTACTATTCCTTAAGAAGAATTGTATTACCCTTGCGTCATTGATTATATATTATGAGGAATGATAAATAGCTCCTTTAATGACACATTACCTTTTATTTGTTGTAATTTGTGAGATTAGATATCCTCGATTGGTTGTTTAGTTCCTTACTTATAATGACTCTGAACTGTTGGAGAACTCACACTTGTAAATGGACTTATATAACCATTATGGAACAAGAAAGGGAAACATTAAGGGCATATATTACAAAATATTTTATTTTACCATGATGCTATGTTTATTGACATCATATACATAGTGTGAATTATGTAATAACTCCTCCCAATTAACAGTCCAAACACATGTGTTTGGACTG
>WSFP011552913.1:0-11261 GCA_009831015.1 Picea engelmannii
GACCCACTTCTCTCCATCACATGTGCCAAGGTCCCACAATAAAGGCACAACATCCTAGGTACAAGCCTAGGAGTTCCCTTAAAGAACCATTTCAGGGCCACTCAAAACAAATCAATGTATAAAACATGGTTATCCAAAGTTCATAAGAAACATTAGTCCTTAAAACATGCAAAGTAAGTTACAACTGAAGATATAAGTCATGTAAGATAATTCACCTCAATATCCCCTTCAAGTATCTCACCAACCCAGGACCCCATGTGAGTTACCAAGTTTAAGTATGGGAGGGCCTTCATCCAATCCTATTAGGTGTTCCATCTTAATACATGAAATAAAATAACCCATGTATAGTGAGAGGTCCCGAGAGTGACGAGGGAAAGTAAAAACCCTTCAAGAGTAAGTGTGAAAGTAATATGGTTTTAGGGCTTACTTCATGGATAATTGTGTCATTGAATCCATGTCTATGAGCGCCTTTGTGGAGGGTGCTCTTTCTCTTGAGTTACCCCATATTTACATGTTATTTTTTCCAATCCCCCTTTTTTGCCTTTTCTAAGTCTTTCTTTATTATATTAGCAAGTCCCCTTTGTTTCAAGCCATCAGCATTGCATTTTTTTGGACCAAGGTGAGCACCAAAAGAGTAGAGCTCAAATTTGGATTGGATTTTGTCAGTCCTCTTTTTCTATCATTCCTTTGTTTCTTTAGCATCATTTTCTTACTCTTTTCATAACAGTTGTGAAACAACCTCTGGGCCTTCAACTCCTCTTCTCATGACAGAATGGACCATGACCCATTACCGAATTTTAGTACACTATGAGAGGATCCAAGATGGAGAGTGTTAAGTATGATGGGGAGCCTAACGTTACCCTTGAGAGCCCCCCCCCAGTAGTACCCATTTTTCCTTGGGTGGTGACAACACATGACTAGGGATCATAAGTTTACCACCGAGGTGAAACAAGGCAACTGGCACAATTTCCCAAACCAGTGATCCATTATCCAACTTCAACCAAATATCCTCATCCACATGCCCAACAAATTAAGCACAACACTTTGCATAAAAGAAGGATTAACGTACCTCATGGTGATGATGAATTAACATCTCCCATACTCTGGGTTGTTTGAATCTGATAAACCTTGGTTGACTTGTAGTTGTAAAGGTGAATGAGGGAGGCTATTGGACTGCTATCTGTGGACATATTGATCATCATCATGGTCGGGATCATGTTCTCCATTGCGGACCATGAGACATGATCTCCTCTAGTTATTATCCAGATTTTATGAGAAGAACGAAATGAATATAGATTATTGTCAAAAGATGCTTAACACAAAATAACAGATATACAGTAAAACTGGTTTCTATTCAATAGGGAAATAAGTTGAAACTGTAAAATGCGGCGAAAAACAAGCTTGCTAGAGTGGTGGCGGCTTATCTCTGAGAAGAGATGTGACGACTATGCTCATTCGCAACAAGATGATTACAATGAGGCTCTCAAGGTCTTTTTACAATAAACAAGAATGTCAAAAACCCTAGACATCCAAAAACCTAACCCTAGGAGATGAAGCGCCAAAAGTCATGTGGGCCGCGTTTGGGTAAGTTAGTACATCAACCTCCCAGGGTCGTAACTTTGGCATACGATCTCCGTTTTAAGTGCACGATATCCCATTAGAAAAGTCTATCCGAGGAATACACGTGTTGTGTGGAAATCCCTACACATTTTGACTGTGGCGAGCCCTAAAAACACTGTTTATTGCCTCAAAACATGCCGAGAAGTCAGGGATCCGAAAACTAGGAAAAAACTATCGAACTAGAAAACTGCCAAAATGATTCAGTTGGAATAGGTAGGAGGCCACCGAAATCCATATGGATCAATCCTCCCCCCGTAGGAAGCAATGGTCTCCATTGCGTTGAGTGCCCCCATTAGATGAGGAATTTTTTGCTGAATTTGGCCCCGAGTGAGCCACTTGCCTTGGTGCAAAAACTGCTCTACTTTGACAACTCGATAAAGCTGGATCCTTTGCTGGCGAGTTCCCTTGACCTGCTTATCCACAATATGATCACTGGATGCCTGTTGTATGTAGTTGGGGTTGAGCTCTGTTGGTGTCAGTTGTTCTGCTATCTTTGAGGTGTCCAATAATGGTGGGAAATAAGGTCGAAGGAGATCCCCGTTGAACACTGGATGTAGACCAAGGAAAGGAGGAATGTTGAGCTCAAAAACATTATCACCCACAGCCTTGGTGATGGTGTACAACCCATAACAGAGTGGGTGAAGCTTTCGATGGGGACCGGTAAGGCATTATTTCTACAAATGAAACCAAACTTTGTCGCCCACCTGAAACTTATGTTGCACCCGATGTTGATCATGGTGCTTCTTGTACTTGTCATTGGAATTCTGTGGGATATCCTGAACCTATTGATGGATGTGTTGGATCCGCTCAATGAACCGGGTGGCTTTTCCATATTCAGTTGGAGAAGGAGATGAGTCGGCTGAGGTGACCGCAAGGGGTAGTGCAACATTTATGGGACCCAATGGTTGGAATCCCAACCCACCTGAAAGGGGTTGTGTCTAGTTGAGCTATGCAAGGCTCGATTATAGCTATGCTGGAAATAGGGAAGACTCTCATCCCGTGTGCAAGGGTGTTTGGAATTATACATGCGCATGATATGCATGATCATTCGATTTACAACCTCAGTTTGGCCATCTGTCTGGGGGTGGACGACCGTGGATTTGTTGAGCTTGGTGTCCAGCAATGACCAGAGGCTAGACCAGAATGTGCTGAGAAATTTACTGTCCCGATCAGATACAATGGCTTGTGGGATTCCTCTCTTTGCTACCTCATTCTTTGTTGAGTTGTTTATATGTTTCCCAATGTTTGTTGTGAAAACGACTAAAGGATGAACTTCACTATCTCTAAATATACCACCTTGTTGGACACATAATCCTTGGGATTACGCTACCTATGTAAATATGATTGTAAATATGAATATTCATAGGTGATAGAAAGGGTCACACAGAAGGTGAATAACAATCGCCACTCAAAAATGTATTTATAGACGTTTATGTTAATGCAATAGACAAGTGTGGAGTTACACATTCTGCCATACCTATCCTGTCAATGGTATCAGAGCGCGAGATAACTCCATTATTTGATTCCTTAGCGTTTCCTTTCCTCCTGTGAACATAAAATGCCTCCTCTTTGCATGTCAGTGCTAAAATTCATTCCTGTGTACTAGCTTTCTTTGGCCCATATATCTAAAGGGGTTTTGGAAAATATGAGGAGGATGTGTGCAAAATTTCAGTGGCCTTGGATGGATGAGAAGGGAGGAACACACTAGACCGGAACTTTTGGGTGATGTGATCGCATAGAAAAATACACAATAAGGAAGCACAATAACAAGACGAAGCCATGAATCTAACCAAACCATGCATGGGGCCAGCAAGACATACCGGTATGGCCCGTCAATGGGGAATTGAAATAGATCCCCCACCTTCCACTACACAAAGGGATCTTATGCCTAACATTCAATCCCAAATTTTCCATGGAGTTTAGTCTTGCTAAGCATCACCCGAGAGTCTGGTTAAGCGTCAACCATTGCTGAGGGGAGATATAACCATTGCTGCAGAGGAAAATACATACAATAAAATACTATTTTCCTAAATACTTGACTGTACATATTCTTTTTATTATTTTTTAAATAAACAATAAAAAAATGTTATTATGAATTAATTATTTTTAATATAACCAATAAAAATATTATTTAGAGTTAATTTCATTCCATTATATTACCATTAGACCCACTCATGATGTATATATCTATTGGAAATAAGGGATTGAGTCTCCTTATAACTGCACTTACTTGAGCACTCATCCACTCTGTTATAATCAAATGTTATGACATAAGTTTGAGGTCGTGTTCCCTGTGCAAGTAAGTAAAAAATGCAATGCAATGCAAAACAATACTTGAAACATACAAACAATAAATTCCAAAAATATTCATCAAAAACTCTAAACAAAACAAAAATGACTTGTTCTTATATATAGCAATACCATTCCTCTAACAATTCATCTAAATTTAATACAACTTACTTTGGTCTAAATTTAATACAACATACTTTGTGGAGGCAAAATGAAAATATTACTCATACCTAAAATAGTAAAATTTTGATCATGTTGATTACTTTCTCTAAATAATTGATCTATTGTTGGATTATCAATCATCCTGTACACAATTACACATATTAGAGGTATTAGAGTTTCAAGAGAACAAATCTCCATACATAAAATTTACAAATAATATGAGATTTCTAGAGTTCTTACAAAGAAAAAACTTAAGAAATAAATTATTTACTTACACATTATTCTAAGTAAAATAATTCTTTCTAATTTATTCATTGTAATTAAATATATAAATCAAATAACGAGAATATAATTTTTTTGAGTATAAATTTTATTTTAAAATTAGATAATAAGTGTTTAATGCATAATAATAATAATAAACATTATCATAAAATATAACATTGTAAAAATATCCACATTATCATAACATATAATATTGTAAAAAAATTCCACTAATATTCAACCTTAAAACAATTATAAAAAAATCCACCATTATTTAACCTTAAAACAATTATAGAAAAAAGAAAGTAAACAGTTCTACATTAAAATCCTTGAAATATTAAAATCTTTCACAATCACAAAATTTCATACCGTCATAAAAGATTCAAGGCACAAGAACAATCCAATCCATCACGGTAACAATCACAAAATTCCATACTGTCATAAAAGATCCAACGCGAACAATCCAATCCATTAGGGTAACAATCATAGAGAGCAATCACAGAGAGCAATCTTGAACATCATCCTCTTGATCGAAGTAAGCAACTTTGATGTACATTCAACCAGAGTTTAGTTGAATATAATTCATGTGAAAACACATTATAAATTATTAAGTTTATAATCTTATATAATCAGTAAAGATTAGCTCAATAAATTGAACCATTTAAAAATTAGATCAATCATATAAATTGTGTTCTAAAAAGAAAATCAGAAGATCAAATTCGATTAAACCCTCTATCAAATTATATTCCAAGGAAGAAAGAATCCCTCAACGTTTTTATAAAAACGAATGAGTCCTATTTATTTTGGTTATTGAACCTCTATGGCTGTTGCAATGTCTTCCACTACGAATCACACGAATTCCATACTTTATAGTCATATAAAGACCCCGTGTAAAATCTGAGGGATCCGACAACTTTTGGGTGACACGATCTTCTCACAGACCAGTTCTAAGGAAGTCTGTTGAACTCAACCATAAATTTATAATATCCATCTTGTTGGAAATTTGTCACGGTAAAGATTTAAGATTTGGTCCCAACTGTGGAGAATGTCAAATACAATCTAATTACAACAAACAAGAAATGATACCAGTGATTTAATGGAGCCATATGATAGAGTCAATGGTTTTCTTGAGCAAACAAGAAATGTCCATAGACCTTCCACCTGGAACCAGGAAGTGCCATATCAAAATCTAATGTAAAAAAAAAGAGCCACACTATATATGTTTGTTGGGAATTTGCATGGCAATCATGTTCAGTTTAACTCTTCATACATGCAAACATTAGACATTCTCTTGCAGATTTTTTCTACAAACCGACCAAGATCTGGACCAGATTAGATGACTTAAGAGGAAGGGACCAAATTGCTTGTGTGTTTGTTTGGAGCAATTCCTCATGCCACTATGAAAAAAAACCACGCTAAACATTCCATCATTGTCTTCTCATTAATGCAATGTTAGATATGAAAATAGTTGGCAGAAGCAGTGCAAAATTAGAAGGAAAATTAATCATTGTTAATCTTTGAAGACAACATTGACCGCACTGTTATAAATACAACATTGGCCACACTACTTTGAAGATGAATGTGAATATATTGGAACAAGCTATCATAGATTCTAGACCAAGAACAAAGTCCAAATCAATCATTAAAAAGAGATAGGTGTTGTTGCCTCTCAGCGTTTCCTGAATCAAGATAGTCACATTCTATCTATATATCTAGAATAGATATATAGATGGAATGTTGTTGTTGTTGCCTCTCAACGTTTCCTGAAAATGTTGTCAATATATCTCGACTTACTGCACTACACTACCACCTAACAAACCAGTGCCATTCATGGACAATCATTTCAAATATTAGTCAGAATGCCAAAGCCAGTTCTCAGACTCTATCAAAGTTTGAATAAATGAATAAAAAGGTCTCAAGAATTGATGTATTAGTAACGACTAGAGTGCGTAAATGCAGTAAATGAGGCTGTGACTAGTGAGAAAAACAGAGCTACACAATATATCAAAATCAAAATGTAAGAAAAAGAAAAGAGAATATTATAATTCATGCATGCAAATCAAAGAGAATATTATAATTCATCCATTCCGCATTCAAATAATTCTGTTATGTGCATTGCATACCAGGAACTGCAGTCCTCAACTGAATAGATGAACCTCCACGGTGGAAATTAGAAGAAAACTGTACAATGACATCCACGCCGACCCTGCTTTCCTGCGCCTCCTTTTTGTACTCGTTAAGCTTTAATAATTAATTAGTTTCATCACTGTTATATTGGTATGCGCACTTTCAAACATATTTTGTTTCTTTTTAAAAATATTTTTTAGCCAAGTAATTAAGGAGCGAGTCAAAATTTTCTTTGCATATACTGGTTATGAAGTGTGCAAAAAAATTCAACTCCATTTTTTCGAGCTTTGTAGTTTAGTTTTCTTTATTTTTCATTAGAAAATTTGTACGTGCCGTGATAGCTCAAGTCGAAGGTTAGTAATTCACTCAGTGGTGGTTGCGTTTCCTTACCATTATACTGGCTATTGTTAATGTCAAATTTAGTAAGGACATTTAATTGATACTACATAATTTATTTATATTGTGCTTAACAGTTCAAGGTGTATATCTAGAGGGGCCCACACCAAAACAATAGAAATAATGTCAAATATTATAAAAAAATATTAAAACAAAAGCATAGATCCATCCCATCAAAACAAAACATTTACTTTGAGCTTTATATATTATTATTTATATTATTTATATGTATCTAAACAAAATCACAGATCCATGCATATATATTATTTATATGTATCTATTATATACATCTTAGATAGTTTTGAATCTTATTTGATCAAAGGACACACTTGCAAAAACAAGTGGATTGTTTTTGGTCTTTTCAAATTATGTATTGTCATTTTTAGAATACCCTCAACGGGGACCCTCTATAACTTGGTGGGAAAGCATAGGAATCTTCAATGGGGACCCTCTGTAACTTGATTCCATTCATATCAAAAGAGTGATTGCTCAATTTGATTTCTTATTGGTTGGTGGGTAATCTAAAGTAGTGATTAGTTTAGTCTCAGGTAGATCACTAGTATGCTTGGCTAAGTCTAACTAAACTCTTTGAGGAGTCTTGCACTTTTTTCTTTTTGGTAGCTATCATTTTTCTATTGAGGCAGTTTTAAGAGTTTGAAAGCACTAATGATAAGAAGAGGCTAATTTCTCATATTTCGAATTACATGTGATAGTCTTTGCTTTAGCCTTGTTTAAATATATAAAATTTGATAAAACTTACAAGGTTAATGGTCCAAAACTTTCGTTAGTCCACCTAAAAACTTACAACCTGGTTTACTTCTACAATTTTTTCATAGGTAGAAACAATTGTTTTGATACTTGTTTCAAAACAAATTGCCAGTGATTAAATTTTCCTTGAGGTTGGTAAACCATGATCACTATCTATAGGTAGACTTGTTAGGTATCGAGTTGGTACTTGAAACTTGACATTGTCAATTAACACAAGTGGATAATTTCTTACATAGTCAAACACATGGGTGTCGTAAATTTAAGATGCTCAAAAATTTATTTTCCAACTACTAATTTTTGCCTTGTAAACGATATCAAATCACTAGGAAATTAGAGATTTATTTTTTTCAAGTATTTTTCAACCCATATACATGTTTTATCATCGTCGTAGCAACATGTTAAAGGGTTGATCCAAATTTCTTAATTCAATAATATTCATTTAGTTTTCTTCTACCTTTTCCGATTCACTTTTTGGGCAATTTTGGGCTTATTTTCTAGCTTGTTGCAATGTGAACAACTTGCTTGCTGTTCACATTTTTTAATTAGTTCATAAATTTTAACGACTTTAAATGGTAGGACAATTAGTTTTATAAACACCTTTCGCTTATTTTCCATATATATATATATATATATATATATATATAGAGAGAGAGAGAGAGAGAGAGAGAGAGAGAGAGAATTTACCCAACAAGTTGTTTTAGACAATTATGAACCCCAAGAGCTAGTTTAGGTCAACTTTCCAAACATATAAGGCTGTTAACAATTTCTTGTTTTCTATAAAGAGTTTGTCGACTAAAATATTAGCGAATTTGTCTTGCACTTACCATGAACATATTCACATCTCTTTAACTTTTTCAACCCTACAAGGAATTGAGAGAGGACAATACCTAATTTTGGTGGTCCGAAGAGGAGTTTGAGGAGGGTTGGAGCATTGGATGCTTTTCTAGAGGAGCGAGGAGCCTTATGATGTGGAGTGCTTGACACTTGGAGAGTGCACCATTTGAGGGTTATTTTATTAACGTGTGTACACCTGAGAGAGAGAGCACTTCACTTGGAGACTTTATTTTGAGGATTATATAGGTTGCTTGTGTGCTTATTTTGTCGACTTTATTATTGTTGGCCTCTCTCACCTATTCTATATAGAGGGAGGAGAGAGTATTTATTTGTAGTGAGTAAGTGAGTAGACTTCATTAGGTCATTGTATCTCGAGGATGAACTTGTTTTGATTATTTGTACTTATCTCTATGCAAGGGAGGGAGGTGCTAGGGTTTATGTGAGGCAAAACCTAGAAGTGCTAGGATTGAATTTTTTATGTTGGAAGTACCCAGGGTTTGTGGCAAAGAAACCCTTAAGGAGAGTTGGGGCACTTTGTTTGGAGAACTTGTATGAGTTAAGCTTGGAGAGAGATCAAATGTAGACTGCTTGGTGTTGATGCTAGCTTGTTGTTAATCTTTTGGAGTGGATAGCAGTAGGTTCGTGTGAAACCTTTGATTATAGTTTGCTATTGATAGTGGATGATTTAGCTAGGATTTGGATGCATTTGAGAGTCTTATTTTGTGATAAGCTTGGAGGACTATCTTGTACCGTGTGATACATTGTTAGTATGAATTTGTAACTTTGTTTTTTATGTATATATGAAGTGTACTCTACTGTCCACACTTTGTGTACCTGTAGATCTAATTTTCAACGTATGTTTCCATGGCAATTTATCAATTTCTAGTGCTCATTATGTATGTTGACTTAACATAACAATGAGTAGATTTTGTTGAGTGATTTGACAATTAAATAAAAAGCTAATAGGGTAGATTTGTGCTTGTAGCAAATTTGTTGTTTATAAGTTACTATCAGATTCGTTTTATGTTGGAGATTGTGCCTTTAGCGCTAAAACATAGTTCTCTTGTACATTTGTTTGGTGTTTATTTTTTTGGGTTGTCTTTATGTATTTGGTTGGATATAAGTAAAATATATGCTGTTGTAATTTATCTTTCATATTTATACTTAATGATGAAACTTCATAGGAATAGATCTACGAATGTTCAAGATTAATGTAAAATTTCTGAATTTGTATTAAGCATGGATTTTTAAAATTTCAACATTCAAACTAATGCTCTCACCTTTCATCATTTTATGAAAAATGTTCCTTATTTGGAAAGAGATCCCCTTTCCATCATTACCTGGCTCCTTTTGATGCGTTCCTATGATTTCTATGCTTGGTTCATCTTCATAGTTCCTCCCTTTGCATGTCTTCTTTATTGTTCTTTGTTATCTTCTTATTATTTAGGATCCCTTCTTTTTATCCCTCCCATATATTTGGAACCTGTTAATGAAAGTCTCCTCTTGTTGGGGTTGAGCTATACATGGTTCCTCTTTATGCCCAAAAACCATCAAGATCTCTTGGTAAAGATTGAAACCTTCATTTTTTTGAAGTGTGCTCCTTCTTTCCTTTGGTTGAGACAAATCATAGAGGATTCTATGAACAATAACTTGGGAAGATGTCTAAAAAAACGACTTTATATACCTTTTATCTCTTGTCGTACTTCATATATTTATCGAGCTCTCCATTTACCATTTCCTTCAAATTCTATCATTGAGAGCTTGGTAACATGACTTTACAACATGATCTTTATGTACATTGTCTTCCTACTTGTAGATCATGTGCTTCCTTGGGATCTCTAATGGTCTTTTCCTCTATATGCTATGTTCATCTTTAGATTCTTCTTATAATTCTTTATCTAGTTTGTTCTTTGTATTAAAGTTAACAACGTTTTCCTTTGGACTCTACATTAATCCTTGATTTTATCTTCTAATTCATTCTTTAGTTTGTTCTTTATAATACATTTATTTTTTAAAAGAAAGAACAATAAAGTTACTTTATGACTTAAGTGATTCACTTTTACAAGTTAAGGATAAACACTTTACAAATAACCTTATGCACTGTCGCACCAAAAAACAAATTTTTTGAATTTTTATTTTTTTTACCCTTTATATGTTTGATGTTAGATTTTAGTTAATGTACTTGAAAAATTCAACTTTTCCCTTTTTGTTTTAGATTTGTCAAAATTGTTCAAAGTGCAAGACAAATATACAAGAAAGAAAGTATTTTCCTTCATATTTTTGATTTGACAAGATTGTACACGACACGCGTATGCAAAGATCAGAAATAAAACAACCCTAAACAAAAAATGAAATGACACATTAATAAATGAAAGAGGTAAATGAACTTGAAAATATAACTTTGTACCTCTCACTGTGAGAAAGATGTTCATATCTTGGGACATACAATACATAAACCTTTTTTGTTGAAACAAAAATAGTTTCCAACTAGAAATGATACTCTGAATGTAATGGAGTGGTTTACTTATCCCCAAAAAACTTTGACAGTGTAGATCCTATTAGACCTCCAAGAAACTCCTTAGGGTTGTAGGCTAAGAATGCTTGGTAACTTAAGAAATTGATAATCAAAGTGTTTGGAACAATGGGATAACTGAGAAGATTTTATGAGAGGACAACTTATTATGCATCTAAATAAACCAGTGCTTTTAGAGACCAAATATCAGTGACAGTAATGAAATAAGGTATGGAGAAAACTATTCAAGATAACCAAGTACATAGACATGTAGGGTCATACAAGAAAGCAA
>WSFP011552918.1:0-11261 GCA_009831015.1 Picea engelmannii
TATTCATGCGATGTTAAATGTTAGGGTGGGTACATAATATGGGATGCCAAGTTGTAAGAATTTAATTGGCCAGGAGAAACTCCAAATCCTAAAGAAACTTTCATATTTGAAATTCAAACTTTTATGTCACGCACCCTCATTTTGTAAAGTCTATAAATCATCCCAATCATCACCAAGCGTTATCGGGGTCGACATTTCTTAGGATAGAATACCACATGCAAACCATCAAAGTTAAATCTTCCATCATATAAGAAACCATATGTGCCATAAAGTGTGCCCAAAAGATATCACAAGGATACAATCAATGCTACTTTACATTTGAACCATAAACCATGTACCATGTAACATATAACTTTCAAATGTTAAAGCCAAGTGAACCTTTGAATGCATGGTGCTTAGTACATAGTCCATTCGACCCATTTTTTACATATACAATATGAGTATGTCTATAATTACAGTCCATATGTGCAATGCATTATCCATCACCATATTTTGTATTCATGGTATGTTAGAGACCATTAATCCTTTGTGAAATAAAAATAGAGCATATATCCTATTGAGGTCGACACCTAGTACTCGAAAATGTGATATTTGTCAACCTTCTATTTGTTTTATTTTTTAAGCTTCTATGTGTATTGATTCATTGTGCAAGTGTTGCAATATATTTCATTAAGAACACAAGAGGTCATAGCATCAAAGAAATATAATGTCAATGGAAGATACACAATCATAACCATAATGAGAATCAAGTGGCATCATCATAAAATAATGAAAAATATGATGTATGAACCAATGGTATAACATGGGAATGATTAACCACTCATATCCTAAACCATGAGCATCATCACAACTAAAAATTCCTTATATAACCATGCCACTGACGACGCCATCTTATACCTTTGTTGCAATATAGGTGATGGGGTCCCTTGGTTTCCCTATGGGTAGTGAGTTAATTACAGAATTAGGGCCAATTTAGGTAGTCTTTAGAACTTTAGGTTAGGCCTTTAGGTTTTCAAATTGTATCCAATAGAAATAACTACCGAAATGAGGTCAATAATGAAAATCTTTGATTCATATCTCCTCACTAATGTCAAAGTGGGTATTTGAATTGTGTTAATCAAACTGACTACTTAAGTTGACTTATTGAATTTAACCTACTTTAATTTGCATTTAACTATGGAATGTGAGATATATTGGACTATTGCATGACCATTTGGTAGGGTCATGGATCTTGCATGGTAGAGGTGCAAGGTGCAAATCTCTCTCCCCCATGTTGAAGTGTATGTGATCACATGAAGATAAATCATAACATCCCATAGATCAATCAAAAGGAGATAAGTATATCAAAGAAACTAATTATAGAAACTGAGACATTGATTTTTTGTTAAAATCGTACACAACTTATGAGGAAGTGATTGTATATTGATGATGAGTTTGATGAAGACCTTTGGTATGAAAAACCTAGAAATGCTACATTACCAATTCGACATGGAAGTCTATTATGGACCAAAGATCCCAAATAGGACACAAATAGAATAAATGAGTAATTGCATGCCTTGGGAAAGATAGATAGTGAATGAATAAGAAGCATCTTCGATGGGGAAACCTTCTTTTACATATATCAAGTGCACAAAATGAGATAATTCATAAAACTAGGTTTGCTTGGCATATATAGGAGATAAAGGGTACACTTACAATTAAATGGATTAGCTGACCAATGGTGATAATAAAAATATTACACTAGCAATGTAATGTAATGTGCCATGACTTAGGGCTTAACATGCCCCACTCCTTCAAACAAGTGTTGCCCTCAATGCTTGATTATTTGTGGATGCTTTTGTATGAAGAACTCATCTTCCCATGTCACATCTTCTACTGGTGGGTTCTTCCACTTAATGAGGTACTTAGTAATTTCTCAATTCCATAGTAGCTTGATACCTGTTTCAATGAATGTTTCAAGTTCTAGTATGATTTTTCCCTCTTCATCAAGATCTAGTAAGATAGTTTGAATTGGGATCTTATCACATATTACCTTCTTTAACAAAGAAACATGGAAGACTAGAGTACATGTGAGTATGGAGGCAACTCCAATTTGTAAGCCATACTAGTAATCCTATGCAACAACTTATAGGTACCATAGTACTTGGGTGTTAATTTATTGTCCTTATTTTATTGATTGAGATACATATGTTTGTATGTGTTACACATCAAAAATACTCACTTTGACAGTGTCGCAAGTGTCGTCATTACAAAGGTCACAAGTGTCGCATGTTGCTCACAAGTGTCGTAAGTGTCAAAGGAAGCATACTGCGATGATGCCTATGTCGTGCCTATAACGACATGAGAAGGACACTTAAAACACCTCAAAAATTTGATTTGGAAGAGGAGAAATGAGTCAGCAGGCTCATGAACCTTTTGCCATCTGAAAACACTCAAAAAACTAAGCTTTTGAAGGAGAGCGCTCCCCTATACCTCTTCTGGGAGCGTTGGTGCTCCCCCTTACACTGTCTAGGAGCGTTATAAAGCTTCTTTGGCCCTTTTGAGGGAGCATTGGTGTCTTTAGGAGCGTTGGCGCCCCCTTAAGCCTACTGGGGAGCGTTGTAGCGCTCTGATGGCCCTTTTGAGGGAGCGCTACCTATTATGGGCAGTAGTTAAGTTGTTGAGATGAATGGGGGAAGGATATTTTCATTCTTAGAAGGCAGTTGAGCTCGAATCCCTAGTCCAGCCATGATCTTAGGGCAGATCCTCAACTGAAGGAGGCAAATCCTCAACTTCCCCAAGGATATCTCAAGTGGTTAAAGCCTCTCCAAGGCTATATAAGCAAGCTTTCTAATGGTGAAAGGGGACTGAAAAGGGAGAATCACACCAAACTTATGATCTTATACATGGTGTTGGAACAGAGATATTTTGGAAGCAAGAGACCTATGATCTCATAGGGAGCAATTAGTGAAGCTATCATCATTCGGATCGTGGATATTTTGAGCAAGGGGTAGACAAGGAGGACTTGACGAAACTGCTGCAATTCATCTATGGCTGTAAGCAATGTTTTGTCCTCATTAATATAATTTGCTTGGCCTGTTTCTTTCTAATCTATGTTCAATCTCACATGAATTTTTCTCTTTAGTAGATAGACCTATTTCAGACTAATCTTGATAGAGTAGGAAGTGGTCATACTTTGTTTGTCTACAGGGCTTATCGAGGAGCGAAATATTAGAGCTCAATTCAGAGCGTGCAGGGACAAACACCGGTAAAAGGTACTTCTTTTCTCCTTCCTCCTCACACACTAGTCCACCTAGATCTAAAAGAAAGTCAATGACCATGATAATCACTTTCTGTCTTAGAGTTAAGAGTCTAGCTCTTTGAGGAGATCTACCTATCCGCAGGGAGATTTTCCTTCAACAGAAACTGACGACTCCACTGGGGAGAATCGCATTGAAACTTTTGGTTTTGATTTTTCCTCATAAGACCTTATATTTCTCTTTGATTGATGTCAGGCCTTGTTCACCCCTTCATATCTGATTGCACTTGCTGATTGCCTCCTTACCCCATCACTCTTAGCTTGATTGCAAACAATTCCATTGAAATTTTTGGTTTTTTGGACTTTTTGTGAGTTTTTTTAGCCTGGCGCCTCCCTGCCCATGTTTGCAGAGCGCCAACACTCCATGGAAGTGTTGGAAAGAGATTTATAATGCTCTGGTGGCCCTATTACCAGAGCACCAGCCCTCTTTTGCCCAAAATCTCTTCAAAATTTCCATTTTTGGGGGGTCCAGACCTTGTTTCTTCACTCGCTGAGCTACTTTGTGATTCAATGATGCTTCCTTTGAACTTTGACATGCTTCCTCCTGA
Source organism: Picea engelmannii (assembly GCA_009831015.1). Taxonomy (NCBI): domain Eukaryota; kingdom Viridiplantae; phylum Streptophyta; class Pinopsida; order Pinales; family Pinaceae; genus Picea; species Picea engelmannii. The sequence goes on from WSFP011552918.1 coordinate 3,847, forward strand.
GAAGTAAACACCTTATTGTTTAGATTTTATGCCCTTCTCCCTTATTTTTGAGTTTTTTGTTGTTGAGAGCTAGAAATCAATCCCCTGCTTTCCTCTCTCCTATCCCACTGAGCAGGAACTCTAGTGAAGGACATTTGAAGTCTGTAACTCTTCTCATTTGGTTCTTTGAGGTCATATGATCCAATCTCTTTCTCTTGTTTGATTGCAAAAGGGTGTGTTGTTTGTGCGAAATATGTGTTTTCTTGTCTGAATCTCCTTGATCTGAAAGGGTAGTTGGCAGGAGAAATTTTGCATTGAATTGATTATCATTCGCATACAAACGACAAAAGTGCATCTTAGTGATTAGTTTTCACATTAGTTTGCATTTCTGAAATGTTGTAGCATTATATTGGATTTGATTGAGAACAAAATTGATTGAGGGCATTCCTTATCAAGTGTTTGATAGTGAAAATGACTCTTCCTCTTTCCCTTAAATAGGTATTCATTGAAAAGAAACGATTGCTTATCATATTTCATGCATATTTTTGGGAATTGAGTCATCATTCTATCAGTTTCACTTTCGTACACCCTCTAAGTAAACAACAACCATTAAAATCAACGCTTAACTAAAATTTATCAGACTTTTTACATCTTTGTTAGCAAACCTACATTAGTTTAAGGTGTAGGGCTTTGGAATAGGTTGAAAGGATAACTTTCCAAAGCTATCAAACAAACTTTATATCTTGTGGTAGGGAGAGTCAAATCCAATTGTCGTATTAGCCTGTTGGGATCCCCCTCTCACACAGGGGTTACGCATGAGATCGCATTCGGGTGAGTTACAGACATTATCCCTCCGTGGCCCAACTGTTTGTAGTGGTCGGATCGTATATTGGGGGTCACTGGAAGGTATACCCACGATTATCTGTGGGAGCCTTTCAAGTTGATTTTGGACTTGTTATCCTACCCATACGTTCTGACCGGACTGTTGATTGTACCTGCCCAGGGGTTGACTATGAGTTGGTGACCTTAGTAGCCACAATCTTTAGGATCCCACACAAGGTGACGGTGAAGGGAAGTCTCACTGTACCTGGAACAGACGTTGGTCAAACTCATTCAGGCTCCTTGGAGGGTAAATCCACAATTACTGCATGGAATCTTGCACCAAGGCGTAAGTCCATTAAGCAGGTTGCCAACGTAACTGATCCACCCTCTCTATCCCCGCCCCTTCCTATTCTGATCTCGCGACGTTGGATTTCATCACCAACTAGTGGTTTCATCGTGGGAAGGTTTTGTTTGATTGATTGCTTCTCAGATTCATAGCGTGTGGTGTTTGTTTTACTTAGTGGACCTTAGGTCGAGTCAGTTTTAATGGCATCGAATCCTGGGAGTACCAATGGAGGAACCCCTTCTCCTAGGGGACCTTATACCTTTCCTTCATTTGGAAACTTTGATCCTCCATATGTTGCCACACTGAGTCTTCCAGGACTCACTATTGGATTACCAGTTTGGTTGTTCCCCACTCTGGTGATCCCGAATCCTCCCAATGTTTCAGTTGCACCTAATAATTTGGATGTCAATACACCACCCACACATCAACCTCATGTCGACTTTTTGCCTTCTTTGTCCATCAAGTCTCCTTCCATTTCTCCTTCTTTGCCTAGTGAAAGCTCTAAAGCAAGTAGCCAGGTTGATCAGAAGAAGAAGAAACGGAAAGAGAAGAAGAAGAAGAACCAGAAAAGGACAAAGGCCCCAACAACATCATATGTTGGCTCTAAGAAACCAATTACTGTTAATAGTACTGGGAGTGTTGATGAGGTCGACAAGATTAAAATGAAGAATCCAAAACCCAAATTCCCTTGCAGTCTTTGTAAGGGTGACCACTTTATGATGGATTGCCCCGGTCTTACCCAGGTATTAGGGATGTGGTCCTCCACATCATCGTCCCCTATCGGTCATGTCGATGATACCCCATCAACTAGTGATGTTCAGGTCGGTAAGAAGAAGCAAACTGTCAAGTTCCCTTGCATGTTATGTAAAGGTAATCATTACTCTCACCTTTGTCCTCGCATGGATGAGGCTTCTTCTCTTTTGGAAAAACTTCAACTTCCAAAACGTTATCGTAAGCTTTCCTCCGACCCATCATTGGTTGATGGACTGGTCAATCTCGTTCCATCCCTAGTCAGTCCGGTTGATCAGGTGGTCAATCTATTTTCCTCCTCGATTGAACCACAAACCCAAGTAGCTGATCTAGTTCCGTCATCGATCAAATCCACTCTTCATCAAAAGAGTGACATTAAAGTGGTCGATCTGTTTTCATCCTCAGTCGATCCCACTCTCCCATTAGAGAATGACACCAAAGCGGTCGATCCGTTTCCACCCGTCGACCCCATTCTTCCCTTGGAGAATGAAACTCAAGTGGTTGATCCAGTTTCTCCATCGGTCAATCCCATTCCTCCATTGCAGAATGTCAAAGTGACTGATCCAGTCCCTTCCTCGGTAAGTCTCACTCTTCCTCTGAAGAGTGCCAAAGTGGTTGATGTAGTTTCGCCATCGGTCGATCCCATTCCTCCATTGAGGATGTCAAAGTGATTGATCAAGTCCCTTCCTCGGTCAGTCCCACTCTTCCTCTGAAGAGTGCCAAAGTGGTCGGTCCAGTTTCGCCATCAGTCTATCCCATTCCTCCATTGAGGAATGTCAAAGTGATTGATCCAGTCCCTTCCTCAGTCAGTCCCACTCTTCCTCTGAAGAGTGCTAAAGTGGTCTATCCAAGTCCACCATTGGTTGATCCGATCCAATCATCGATTGATCCTACTCCCCTTCTAGAGAGTAAACCCGATATTTCTCACGTTTTTCTCGTTAATACAGACTCTACCGTGCCGGGGGGCATTCCTCCTTCTCCTATGAAACCCCCTCCAAGTAATGAGGCCATCCTTTTTTATTGGGGTGTGCTAACTATACCTCATCTTCCCTCCCACATTCCTTTCCAGATTACAGTAAAGGTTCGTGGTCAGGACGTTCCTCAAACGCTGATAGATGAAGGTGTGTCCATTAGTATTTTGTCTTCTGTTGCTTGGTATGTTTTGGCTTATCTGCAGCTTGAACCGGTTACATAGAATCTGTTAAATTTTAATAGAAGAACTAGTCAACCTTTAGGGATCCTTCCTCAGTTTCCTATAACTTTGGGAGGGAAAACTATCTTTATCGATGTCATGGTAGTCCGAGACCCCTTGTATTTCGCTTTACTCCTTGGGTGGGATTATGTCTATGCTATGAAAGCTCTTGTATCCACCATTTTTCGTGTGATATCTTTCCCTCATGATGGAAGAATTGTGACTATTGATCAACTTTCATTCATCGGCCCTGACTGGGCTACCTCCCTAAGTGGTTCTTAAATGCAGATAGTATCGCCCCTGCCGCATGTCAATTATGTGGCCTTGTCTCCCATGACCTCAACTTCTGATGATTTGGATCCGGTAGTTGACATGGTGATCTCTTCGGTAGGGTTATTGGAGCCTGATCTCCTTACCCCTGTCACGACCCTCAACATGTGTTCCTTCCAGAGTGATTCTCTTCCATCCAGCGAAGATCTCTTGGAAGCCATGACCGAGTTTTGTCCCTTGACATGGTATCCTTCCATAGCGTTATCCTCTTGGAAGCCATGATCAAAGAAGAAACCACGAGCATAAATTCTCTTCTCTGTGGAAAGCTCATTAAAAAATGAAACAAAGGCTTTGAGAATAGTTCTTTTCCTGTGTCAAGCTCGTTAAAAAATGAAACAATCATCTCTCTTGAACCTTCTTTTAATCCACCCTTCGGTGAATGAATTGAAGCTTGGAGGGCATGTCTCCAGCCTTTGATGATCATTCTGGAGTTAAGCCACTAGCTTTCAAGCTGGGGGCATACCGAGCTTAGTCTTTGTTCTTTCTCGTGCTCGTAAATACATGAGAATGCATCCGGGTAGAATTTTATCTCTTTTTCGGACCTGTATGGATACACGAAAAAGGAACCCCCTGGAGTCTCCTTTAAGCTCTTTTTAGACTCTCTAAACATGAAAAGATTGCCGAATGATATTGCTTCCTTTTCCACTCATTAAACGTGTTGTAAAGGGCATCTTTCGAGTGATAATTTATCTCTTTTTCGACCTTGCGAGACTAACATTACAAAAAGGACAACACTGGAGTCATCTTTAAGTTCTTTTCAGACTCTCTAAAGATGAAAAGATTACCGAGCGACCTTGTTCTCTTCACGCTCGTTAAAGTATTTGAAGAAAACGTATGTTGAGCGATAGTTTATCTCTTTTTCGGTCTCGTCATACTACTTTACGAAAAAGGAACTGAGAGAGTTCTCTTTTAAGTGTTTTTCCAAACTCTATAATCATGAAAAACCTTCGAGTTTTCTGTCTTTGGACTCGCTAAACAAAACATTGATAGGCCCATATGGGACCGAACCCTTACTTCTTCCAGTTCGTTAAACAAAGGAAGAGGAACTTACCGAAGGTGAGTTATATCGAGCATGTGTTACCATCCTCGAGCTCGTTAAATTAAAAAGAGGTACTCGTCTATCTGGATGGGGGAAAATTTGAAAGGAGCAAGCCAAGCAGTCTTTTGAGAACATTACCAAATAATTCTTAGAGTCACCCTTGAACATGACACTTTGTATTTTGCACGCATTTTAATCCGCTGAACCTCTACATTGAACCAATCCTATGAGTTTTTCTTACTCCTTTGGGTCACCTGACATAAGTCACAGCATCCACTGCATCATCAAGTTTTGGTCCATGTCATGTTTTTGTTGTTGTGCCTCAGTGTTCAAGGGAAGTATCCACCTTGAGAGTCAGCCATCACAAATATCTTGTCTCAATACCCGTGTCAGTCCATGTTCATTTGATATACCAATTACATCTCTGTGTCGATTTCGTGTCGTTGATGGGGGATACATTAAGGCCCTCCTTCGATGAGCCTATTCTTGTCGACTTCAACACATTATCCAGGAACTAGACTTAGAAACCAATTAGTACTTTGGGACCTGCATGCCTCAATGGCAGGCCTCCTCACATTCGACAGTAGTTTTACATTATTGACCTCGGATTGAATGATTCCACAGATGTTCGACTCCAGCTCATCCATTCACATTCATTGGAATGTACTAGGGTACCTTGGGAATCATTGACATTAATGGTGATCTCCCTCGCGCTTGTTAACGGTTTACACCATTGACCGGTAATCAAGTGGTTTCTTCCATGTTTGACATCAGGACATCTATTCACATGGTTAGATTCGTACCACATCGGGATCGGTAAGAAGACCCTGGGTTGAGTGATCACTTTGATATGTACTTTGCCCAGGTTGCAAAGGAGTTTCCCTTGGACAAATGATACGTACATTGTTACATAGATCCACTTTGTATTGGTCGTGGCTATGTCTTGTCATCTCGTAGATCCATTGTGTATTCTTCATGGCTATGATTAGTTCAGGTCATGGGAGTATAGATCCATAGTGTATTTTCAGTGGCTATACCTTTTTATCAATACAATTATGGATCCGCAGTGTATTTTATGGCGGCCATATCTTGCAAGTATTGATCACCCAAGCATAAGTATGCCTGCCTTGGGTTTGAAACATGTCATAATATTTGTTGGATGTTTGTGTGCAGCTTTTGTCAGGTTCTCTGCGTCTATACCCTTGCTTGAAAGTCTACAAAGCATTTCAGTTATCAGTTCGTCTTCTAACTTCATACTTTGGGGGGAAATCTGTTACACATCAAAAATACTCACTTTGATAGTGTCGCAAGTGTTGTCATTACAAAGGTCGCAAGTGTCGCATGTTTCTCACAAGTGTCGCAAGTGTCAAAGGAAGCATATTGTCATGATGCCTATGTCGTGCCTATAACGACATGAGAAGAACACTTAAAACACCTCAAACATTTGATTTGGAAGAGGAGAAATGAGTCAGTAGGCTCATGAACCTTTTTCCATCTGAAAACACTCAAAAAACTAAGCTTTTGAAGGAGAGCGCTCCCCTATACCTCTTCTGGGAGCACTGGCGCTCCCCCTTACACTTTCTAGGAGCGTTATAAAGCTTCTTTGGCCCTTTTGAGGGAGCATTGGTGTCTTTAGGAGCGTTGGCGCCCCCCTTAAGCCTACTGGGGAGCGTTGTAGTGCTATGATGTCCCTTTTGAGGGAGCGCTACCTATTTGAGGCAGTAGTTAAGTTGTTGAGATGAATGGGGGAAGGATCTTTTCATTCTTAGAAGGCAGTTGAGCTCAAATCCCTAGTCCATCCATGATCTTAGGGCAGATCCTCAACTGAAGGAGGCAAATCCTCAACTTCCCCAAGGATATCTCAAGTGGTTAAAGCCTCGCCAAGGCTATATAAGCAAGCTTTCTAATGGTGAAAGGGGACTGAAAAGGGAGAATCACACCAAACTTATGATCTTATAAGTGGTGCTGGAACAGAGATATTTTGGAAGCAAGAGACCTATGATCTCATAGGGAGCAATCATTGAAGCTATCATCATTCGGATCATGGATCTTTTGAGCAAGGGGTAGACAAGGAGGACTTGACGAAACTGTTGCAATTCATCTATAGCTGTAAGCAATGTTTTGTCCTCATTAATATAATTTGCTTGGCCTGTTTCTTTCTAATTCGTGTTCAATCTCACATGAATTTGTCTCTTTAGTAGATAAACCTATTTCAGACTATTCTTGATAGAGTAGGAAGTGGTCGTACTTTGTTTGTCTACAGGGCTTATCGAGGAGCGAAAGATTGGAGCTCAATTCGGAGCGTGCAAGGACAAACACCGGTAAAAGGTACTTATTTTCTCCTTCCTCCTCACACACTAGTCCACCTAGATCTAAAAGGAAGTCAGTGACCATGATAAGCACTTTCTGTCTTAGAGTTAAGAGTCTATCTCTTTGAGGAGATCTACCTGTCCGCAAGGAGATTTTCCTTCAACAATATGGTTGCAGCCTTAGAAATACCCCATCCCTCACTTCAAAATTCCTCTCACTGCAATGTTGATTTGCTTGTTGTTTCATTATGTTTTGTGGTATAGCCAAGTTGTACTTTAATAGTTGGAAAACCTCTTATTGGTGTTTTATGTGATCCTCTATTGCTTGAACCTCCACTTTCCCTCTCAAGGTTGATTTGATGAATGGAGGATGATACACATAAAGTGAAATAAATGGGGACATTTTTTATGAAGTATGGAAGGAAGTGTTGTACCATCATTTTGCCAAGGGTAACCACTTAACATATTGTGTATGTTTATCAGATGTAAAGCAATAAAGATAACATTTTAGACATTTATTCACAATCTTAATTTTCCCACCAATTTGAGGATGGTAAGGTGAGATATGAGAAATTTGAGTACCCAAACAAGGAAATAATTCATTCAAAAAATTACAAGTGAAAATTGGATCTCTAACACTTGGAATAA
>WSFP011552923.1:0-11261 GCA_009831015.1 Picea engelmannii
CTGCAAATGCACATACAATACACATCGTACTTTGAATTGTACAGAGTTATGGAAACCCCCTAAAAGATATCAAAACTGCAAATGCACATACAATACACATTGTACTTTGAATTGTACAGAGTTATGGAAATATAACCAGACACGACATAACAGGAAAAATGGGAAAAATAATGAAGAGAGTTTGAAGTGCACCTGTCATTGTGGGCATTGACGTTGTCAGGTAAATAGACATATTCGATGACTTTGACTTCTTTGGGTTCAAAGAACATACCCAGAGCGAGCACGAGCAATAAAACAACGGACAGAAGAACAAGCAGAGAGCGTTCCAATGTTCTGTGTGATTTTTTAAATCCGCTTGCTTTAGTCATTCTGCAAGATGTATAGTGTAAATGTGAGATGGTATCTAAGAGATCCTATAGTCGATATTATAGCTCTGATCGAAGCTTCCTCCCAAACCATGGGCGGCCCCTGAAATTTCCAGAACCGCCATGATAGCGTATTGCGGGATACACACGAAATAAGTAGGTTGACAAGTGAACTTCTTGATAATGATGTGGATGAAACGACTTGCTTTAAAGAAGACTGGTTTTAGATGCATAGATAATTTGACTTTAACAGGGTTATGACGACTATGGGAGAATTTGTCATAAGAAAATAATGGTATTTATTATTGATGAATAAATATTAAGAATATACGTAAAACTTGTGATTATGGTAGTTGATTAAGTGACATCTTGGAGTGTGTTGAACTTTTGAGGGGGACACTCCATCTTAAAGTGTGTAGTTCTTTTAAAGCGCAGGTTATGTTTATGTGTCAATATGGTTTGGTGGTCATATAAATGTTGAAAAATTATGAAAAATTATTAAAGATTTATAAGATAAAATTGTGTAGGTTTGAAAGGGTGTTAAGGTAAAGTTAATTATAAGAATAAAAAGTTTTTTGTTAATTGGATGGTTGAGAGGAATGATTTTTATTAATTGGGTTTAGTTTGGATGGTTGGGAGGAATGTTAGCTTGGCTACCATCCTCTAATTAAAAGATGGATGGTATACATACCCTACCTTCTCTATGAATTTGAACTTGTGACCTTTTAAAATGAAACATGTATTCTTAACCATTAAGCCCACTCAAATTGTATTTATATATGAGTGTGAAAAAAATATAATATTTAAAATTATTTAATATAAAATTGGTTTACTTTATTTATTTATATATATATATATATATATATATATATATATATATATATATATATATATATATATATAACTTTCAAATTAAATTAAATTTAAATTTACACTATTGTAAATTTAGTTTAATTTGGAAGTTTTAAAGTATGAAAAAAAAGAGATCAAAATGAAATTTATGTACAACTATAAAGTGTATATAAGTTTTTTCCATACAATAATTCAAATTATTTTTAACAACAAAATTTAATGTAAAATTAAAATATGTTGAAATGATTTCCGTTATATTTTATTGATATAGAAATGAATAGTTTACTTTTAATAACTTCTGTAGATAAATAATTAAACGTCTTTTAAATGATGGACAAAGAGTCTTAGAGTTAGTGTGGGGCTTAGAATAACCACTATAATGAAGAAAAAGCATGAGTTGTCTTACAAGGACTCGTTGCTCTTGAAAATATAGTGGTCCAAAAAGAAACAATGGTTGGCAACTCAATTGTGATTACTTTTGCCCTTTGGTTTAGAAAATGACTTACAAATTTAAAGCTCTCCAAAATAGCAAAAGGGTCACATCTACAAGATTAGAACTCTATCTTGTAACCTTCTTCCAAATATTGAGAAGGACAAATGCCAAAGTAGACCTCAACACAAATCGTCGTATTCAAATGTAAGAAGGAAGCTTATGGGTAAAGGGTAGAGGAGGGGAAGAAATCAATCCACATGTCCCCCTTATGAAGTTACACAATTTAAGAATGGAAGTTTCCTTCCGGAACACTTGTCAAGTATTAAAAGTGAGGTGGAGGAGGAGTTTTAAATGCCCTATCCCACCCTGCCCCCCGCCCCCTTTCACTTACACATATCCTTGTCTCTCTCATTGAATAATTGTACCTCAACAACCATGGAGCATGCATGTGGGATTAATTGTATTGCTCATGAATTATTTCTTTGCCTTCCCAAGAATAAAGGCAACCTCAGTGAAAGAGATAACAACATTGGGGATTGACCTAAATGGCATCATTTGCACTCCTCCTAGTCAATTTTTTTGTGTGATACACAATTTTTGGGTGACGACTACTCTATATATCAAGGAGTGGGAAGCATCATAGAGCATTGTCATTGTTGCAACAACTATTGCATCCTTTGTGAGCTTAAAGGTTTAAGGAAGGGTCTTGATAAGTGTGAGAAAGATGTGGCAAACATGCAAGACAAGGTGATGTACTTTTCAATTCAATGGACAAGATGGCAAAATGGGTTTGAGGAGAAGAATTCAAAAAATAAGAGGGTAAGAGAAAATTTCTCCTTAGGAATGGGAAGTCAATGGTTTAGTGTGAGTGACTAGGAATTTGGATCACATGCCTCCATGACTAAACTCAGAGGGAGACAATTGGATAATGGCTTATGCATTGGCCTCTCCACAAGCTCTAGTTAAGTGCATAGTGTCCCATACAAAGTGTTGAGAAATGTAGCTCAAAAAGGAACTTATGGCATAGGTTTCAATGTGAAAGTGCAAGAAGTGGTTTGAGACATTTCGAAAGTGACCACTTAGGAAAAGTGGGTAATTAATTCTATTTTGTAATTCACATAGTGAAAAGTAAAATATTTTATGTTTTGCAGTTGTCATAGGCTAAGAAGTCTAATAAAGTGTATTTAATACATTAATGACTCAGATTTAATCTAGGTTGTACATCTCAATATGAGATTATTGCTTTGACATATTAGGGTTTCATAAAAGCATAATTAAGACAATATAGAAGAGGTAAATCACAATTTAGTAGATCTAGCAACCCAAAGAGGAGCTAGAGTTCAAGAAGAAGAAGAAGCAAAGGCTCATATAGCATAACCATACAGCAGAGCCATGTAGCAAGTTTGTACAGCATTCATATAGCAGAATCGTACAACAAATCCATACAACATGTTCGTACACAATCGTACAACAAGATACTGGTCCTATCTATGTTGTCGTTGTTTTTCCTTTTCTGTGTAGGTTATGTTATCGCACAAACTGTAGGTTGGGAAAATCTCGGCCCAATCCACGATATGGTGATGATTGTGGGAGAGTCTACCCACTGTCACCTTACATAAACCCTCCCCTCGCTTTAGTGGAGGAGAAATCTAACACAAGGGGGAAATCTCAGGTGACCCTAGGGGGAAATGAGATGGAAATTGAGGTTATGGAATTGATACCCATATAGGTCAAACTACTAAGTGAAGAATGGCTTGGAAACAAGTCTCAGAAATGGTTAATGATTTCTAAGTGTTTGAGTACCTACAGAAGATAGTTGTTCCTGCCCGAGACACAAGAAGAGACAAGTATACAAACTCAAAGATTAAGTGTACAAGCAATTTAAGCATGTTTCCCAGACTAAAGCAGTAAACAAGAGTATATATCAGCAAAGAATAAAGTCAATTACTGCAAATTTAACCACTCAAAGCATCAAATATTTATTGAGAGATTAAGCACAAAACATGTAGATTATTTCTCAATACTTTAGCACAAACTTTAGTGGTAATAGAGGGTTCTTGTATGATGTTTTCAGAGTATGTTTGTAACAGCAAAATGGATGTAGAAAATATTTTCTACAGAAGCAAGTTTCAACCACTAAAATAAGCAAGTAATCCGACAAAAAATTCACCAATTAGCAGTAGAAAAATAGTGATGGCTTACTAGCGAATTTCCACGGTTGAAATGCAAGTTGAATTCAAAGAAATAGAGTAGTTTGTTGCATCCCTAATGGCTGTAGATTTAATTTAGTTATAGCTCAAATTATACTAGGCCAATCAAGACTCCCTAAAGGCTTTATCAAGCTTAAAGCATCAAGAAAAGATTCCAACTTGAACAAGATCAATATCTCTAAATTACGTTTACCTTGCAAGTAATTTATTTCTCCAATGCAATAAATGTTTCGTGACTTGCCAAATGGGTTATGGATTATTATTGTATTAAGTCAGGACTACTAAATCTCAAGGGGTGTAAGCCCTTTTACTTTCTTGAGATAGAAACCCTAACAAGGTAAAGTCTAGGAGGGTGTAAACCCTTTTACTCCTCTTAGCAACCTTTGCAATAGCCTTTTCAAGAAACAATATTGATAAAACTTGGTGGAGGATGTATGCCCTTATACTCCTCCAAGGATCTAGCCAATAACAACCATGGAACAAGAAATAAACCTAACAAAGTGCAGATGTTCCTTACCAATTCCAAAAATGCCAAGACAAACCCTAGTTACCATGTATTTTTCATCACCAAAGCAAGAGAAAGAACCTCCAAGAGATAGTGAACCACTTCATTCCATAAGACAAGAGATAAACCATATCACAAGAGAGAGAGAGAGAACTTAACCAAGAGGGGCGCAAATTTCATCCAAGTATCTTCTCCAAATGGGAGAGCTATGATAAAAATGAAATAGAAATGATCCCTATTTATACAAAACTCTGAAAAAGTGTTTGTCCACTTAACTTAGGGTAAACCACAAAATAAGGGAGACATTTCCCTTTATTTTTTCCCTTTACAACATTAAATTCAATTTGCACATGAGAAAATCCCTAAAAAGGCATGATGTCACCCCTTCTAGGCAACGTTTGACACTTTGAGCAAGTCATTTGAGCTTGGAGATGAAATGTTGGGCTTCCAAAGGCCTCCTCCTTGTTCGTTGGGGTCTCTTCCAGTAAGACAAGGCTTCTCTCCATAAAAAAGGTGCCAAGTGTTAAGCCAACACCACCACAACCAAAACCCTATCCCCAACAAAACATCAAGCCCCAAGATGTAGAGCCCTAGCCTCCAAAGGCAAGTCGTTGGGGTGATGAAGGGATAGGATAGGTCATCCAAGGTGTCTCTAAATCCTATAAAGGATACCATCGGGCCAGGGTACCCAACCTGTGGGCTTCATGCCCCAAGGAAACCCAAGCTAGGCTTGTTCCTCCAAAACTGTCCACTAAGCAAGGTCCTGCAAAGACAATGAATATGACCTCCAAGGATATCAAGTCAAACGTATCATGATAATTAAACCAAATCAATAAAATAGTCACCTAAAAATGTGCATAAAAAACCACCTCATCAAATTAAACAAGTTTTCAAAGACCCTATGCAATTTGCCAAGTTTAGGTATGGGAGGGTTGACAAAGTGACCTATTGGGTGAATCATTCACTAAGTCCAGGAGTGTTTCCTAGGTGGACCTTGTTCTAATCCATGTGGAGAATATGAAGTGGACAGGGGAAAGACTTTTGGGCATGGGGATTGTAGTGTCTCATTTATGGGTGCCCCTATAGAGGGTATATTGCACCTTCATTTTCAATGCATCCTTTTTCCAAGCCCATTTAATGCCATTAATTAATTAAGGTCCAGAATGAATGGGTACTCCCTAAGGGGTAACATATAGCTTGAGGGGCAGTACCACAGTGTCACTTGAAGGGAGAGGTACACAGAGTTCCATGGGTTAAAGTCTAGCTTGTAACGCACTTTTGTATATCCCTCAACAAGTGGGACATTTATATATATGTGTTTTCTTTTGAAGGTCTTTGAATTTTTTAGGAGAAACATTTCATTATTCTCAAGACCTCTTTTAGGTGAGCATCTGGAAGGTTATGATTTGTCTTTTATCTTTTGCTAGCTACATTCCCTCTGGGCCTTCATCCCCTTCTTCCCATGAAATGAGGGACAATCCCTTCTTGGGTTGGTACACCCAAAAATCCCAAAAGATAATGAGGCGAGGGGATGAAGTGTGGAAAGTGGTAAGTATGATTGGGAATGGCATGATGACTCGTCAAGGAGACCTCCCAGAAGCAAACCCATCCCTAAGGGTGACCACTTATTGGGGCACAATGTCAACCACCAAGGTGAAATAGGGCAAAGAGCATAACTTCCAAGCAGACATTACATAATCAAAAGCAACTTTAAATGCAACACACTTAAATGCCTCAAATATTTAAATGACACTCACCATAATACCTTGCTTGTACCTCAAGGAGAAAGATCCAATGTCTTTTGGAAGCAAGCTAATGTGGTAGAAACCATTGTGATGAATCTGAGATTTGTGGTGGTGAGGCGGGCCTCTGTCTATGCATGTGGACATTTTCAGCCATATGTCTTTCGACACACCATGTCTTCAACTCGAGGGCCTCGAGACATCATCTCCTTAGTTATTCCTAGGAAATGGGGATAACATATGGCTCCTACTTGGGGACATGTACTCGTCGTAGAGTGCATGAGAACCTCAACATATCATGGTTAAACATGTGTCTGCATTGAAACATAAAACTGTAAAATCTAGTGTGGCTCTACTCACCCTTTGTTCATATAATCAAAATTTCAAAATTAAAAACTAATCTAGAAAATAATTTTTTTTTTGTATTTTTCATATATATGATGAAAGAGAAACATGTAAATAAATAATGAAAGTAGAACAAAATGAAAATCAAAGTTGAAATGCAACTAAGCTACTATGAGCAATCAAGTTGCAAATGCAAGAAAGCAAGAAGACCTACCTACTTACTTGGGGCCCTAGGGCCCTGAAGATTGGGTCCTGAAAATGTTAGGTGAAGTCGTATAACCAATGTAACCACCTACTCAACATTTCATCAAGGTATCTCTCCATGTGCTTAATCATGTAGTGCAACAAATATAATCCAAGCATAAAATTATCATAAGCATATGTAACCATGTAATTAATCATAGAAAGCAACTCGTAGAGATGGGTGGGAGGGAAAAAATCCTATTGGAGAGAATGACCACAAGCCTAATCAATCTATCTCTGAATCGAGCTACCACATATAGGCAACGACTCGTCTTCATCCTCATTTAGAATATCACTGCTCCCTAAAAGTTGAGAAAAGATAAGAGATCCCAAGAAAACCTTATGATTCCCCAGAGAAGAGGAAACGAGATACGAGATGATCTCAGGTCCTAAGAAGGACTCTTTTCCCACACCCAAAATATGTTTTTTCTTCATCTGCAAATCTTTTCGAAGGGCCCCAAGATGAAAACATTGTTGTTATGTGGTGTGAGTCTTTGATTATTCTGGAATGGCCATGTAATAGTATCCATCTAAATCTGGGGGCGAAGGTGGCTGAAAGTTTTCATAGAAAAAATGTGTATCCCCAAAAGGATATGCATCACAACTCCTGAAGGATCACTAAATATCACCCTGAGTATGTTGCGACAAGTCATCCTCGAATGGAAGAAACAAATCTGTAACCATATCATTATCAATATGACAAACATTTGAATCATATACACATGAAGACTAGTCATCTGGATGGAAACTCAAACTCATTTACTTGAGAGCTACCTTTAACATCATAGATAGGATCTCCATAAAAAATAATGCAACCCATACCCCATCTACGACTCCCAACATGTATGAAATCATCAATATGTTGATCAACCATGTCAAAAGAATCTTCCACAAGATCATCCACGTCACTTATATTGATCATCTCTTCATCTTCATGTGCAAGAGGAAGGTGAGGTGGGATAACTTCACCTTCATTAAGCAAGATAATGGACATGGATGTCTCATCTGGGTCTTCATCATTGAGATCTTGTTGACAATTTTCTTCACGGATCTGTTCTTCTAGCACTTTTTATGTAGTGTATGGATGGTACTCTTCTTCATTTTTCCATTCCTCGCTTATTATCTCATCATCCAATGGAAAAACTTCTCTATAAAGAGCGTCTTTGAGATCTTGGAAAGTATCTTGCAAATTTTGAGTAGTTGGATGACAATGCCCGAGAAATTATTCAATGAGCTTTGTAGAAGATGGGATAATTTTTGGATTACATGAGTGTGCAAGCCAACTCCTTTGACTTGATTCATAATAATATACAAAAAAATTCATCACCACATCTTCATGTAGCACATTTAAGCTTGAAGCATACTTCATATAATCCACAACATGGGTGACTGCTAGAGTTGGATCACCATTAAGGGCAACTTTCCCTCCACTCTGTAGAGCAATGATTTAGATATCCAAGAATATTTTGAACATCAATAGGAAGGTACACCATATGGATTTCCCATGGTAAGTCCCATGATTCCATGGTTCCATTACTTAGGGTAATACCTCAATGGACTCACTAGATGAACTTTATGAAAAGATCATTGAAATGGAAAAGGGAACTTGATCCATATTATTTTGAGAACAAAATGAAGGAAGAGATATAAAAATGAAATATACAAAGATATTGTGAGATACATAGAAATATTGCAGTAAACACAGAGATACAATAATTCACATTTTTTATTAATGAGAGAATGAACAAAAACTGTAAAATTACAAAGTGAATGACTCGCTAGAATGGTGGCAGCTTATCTCTGAGAAGAGATGTGATGGCTATGATCATTCACAATAAGATGATGATGTTTACAATTAGGATTTAGAGGCTTGTTTATCATAAAGAAAATCCAAAACCCTAACCCCAGAAGATGAAACATCAAAAGGTTTGAGGGCCTCAATGTGCGTAGTTGTTACGTCAACTTCCCAAGGGCGTAACTTTTGCATACAATCTCAGTTTGGGGAGCACAATAGCTCATTTGAAAGGTCTATCCGAGGAATACACATTTTTTGTCACACTTTGGATAAAGCCTATAGTGTGACTATGGCGGGCCCAAAAAACGTTATTTATGGCCTCAAAACGGCCCTGAAAGTTTAGGACTCGAAAAGATGTAGAAAAACTACCAAGGTGGAAACCCCTATTTTGAGCCAGTGGATTAGGTGGGTGGCCACTGATTTCCACCTAGATCAATCCTCCCCCCTTATGAAGCAATGGTCTCCATTGCGTCAAGTCCCCAGGCAAGATTTTTTTGAATTTGAACCTTGGTGAGTTGCTTGCCTTGCTGAAGAAGTTGTCCTACTTAGCTTGTTGAAGGTTGTTATGAACCTATTGTTGGAGGGGTTGGATCTGTTTAACCAATATGGCTGCATGATCTAGCTGAGTGTGGGAGGAATCTATTGGTGAAGATACAACATGAAGAACATGAAGGGATTTATCATAACTTGGTTTGATTAGGTCGTGTGGAGGCACCCTCGTAGGTGCAGTAGGAATATCCTGGTGCTCTTCTAGAATATTGTCGATCTTCTTCTACTGGATAAAAGGTTCATGGGCCAAGGCTGCAGTGGTTGCAGTGTCCTTATCTTCTGACCAAAAGAGGCTAAACTTTGTGGTGTGAGATATTACTTTGAGACATTGTTTTTTCGTGACAATAGTTAGAACTACCTCTAGTATCTTATAGGATTGACCCCCCAGAGTAACTATGGGGCTAGGGGGTCGAGACTCATAAAAAGAATGATGCCTCCACATATATGGTTGGCCTAACAGAACATCACAGACTTTCAATCAGGAAACATCACACAGTACCTCATCCTTGAAGGGATCGATGTCGTATGACAGACGACACTGTTGGCTGACATGAAGATCTCGTCCTTGGTAAAGCCATCCAATGTTGTATGGTTGCAGGTGTGGTGTTGTTGGCAAATCCAACTTCTTGACAACCTATGATGATTTGAGGTTCTTCTGGCTTCTGCTATCAACAATAAAATGTAGCAAGGTCCCCTTCACCCACATCTGTGAATGAAAAAGGTGCTCCCCCTCCTCAAGATCCTCTAGTTCTTTTGGTTGGATTATTGTGGTCGCGACAGTAGCAGTGGGTTATGCATCAATTATCTATCTTCTTTTATTATTGTCTGAATCAGATTCTGAGTCGAGGATCATCTCTGTTTCTTTGAGCTCGGCCACCAATTATTGTTTTGAGCGACATTCATCGGTGTTGTGCCAAGGGATTTTGTGGAATTCACACCACTTCCCAATGTCCTTCTTTGTCTTCCCATTGTTCTTGTTTTCATGTGGCTTGGACTGGTTGTCTTGAGGTTGATTGTTCTATGAGTTAGGGTTTCCTTTACCATACTTTCGTTTTTGCAGATTTGTAGACCTAGATTCCCACTTGTTTTGTTGCTTGAATTTCTTCTCTATTTTGACAGCATATCTATAAGCGGCTCCTATTGATGAGATGTCCAGAAACTCTATTTCGGTTTGGATGTACAAGTGTAGAGCCCCACGGTATTTCAGAACCAGATGTCGCTCTGAGTCCTTGATACCCAGCTTGGTGTGCAAGGTATGGAAGGTATTTGTGCACTCTAGCACTATTTGGTCCCACTTTTGATGCAGCGTGGTCCATCTCATGTATTGGTCATCATAGTTTCCCACAGGGTAATATTGCTCCTTTATCGCATCCATAAAAGAATCCCAAGTGGGCTTGGCCCCAAATATTCCAAACTCCTCTGTGAAGCTTTTCTCTCAGTAAGTTTCCCACCAATGTTTGACATGGGAGAGAGCCTTAAGGAGCACAAAGGTGATCTTTTCTCTGTCGGAAAAATTATGAACAGAGAAATAACCTTCTAGCAAATTTAACCATTTTTCCAAAGCATCTGCTTCGATCTCACCTTCAAATATGGGAATATTAAAATTAACCTGTACCTTGAATGGGGTAGCATCTCCAAAGTAGCTACTTAACGAAGATACACATGTTATTGTCGGCAATCGTTGAAGGATTTGGGCAAAATTCTCCAACATCGCGTTCCTTTGTTGCGCAAGGGCTTCCACGAGCAACAACTTGATGGGATCTTTTGCTCCATCATTCCTCTTCTCTTCCACCATGGGAGGCTTCTTGGGCTGGTGAGAGTGATTATCTTCAAAGGAAACCAGCTCGAGATCTAACTCTCTATATCCTGACCTCGTCGAGGACATGCACAAGAAACAAAAGGAGTAGCTTGCTCTAATACCACTGATCTGGATTATTTTGAGAATGAAATGAAGGCAGAGATATAACAATGAAATATACAGAGATATTGTGAAATACACATAAATATTGCAGTAAACACAGAGATACAATAATGCACAATTTTTATTAATGAGAAAATGTACATAAACTGTAAAATTACATAGTGAATGACTCGCTAGAATGGTGGAAACTTATCTCTGAGAAGATATGTGATGGATATGCTCATTCAAAAGAATATTATGATGTTTAGAATGAGGTTGTAGAGACATTTTTATCATAAAGAAAATCCAAAACCCTAACCCT
>WSFP011552926.1:0-11261 GCA_009831015.1 Picea engelmannii
AAAAACATGTTATGATACTAAAACCCTTCAATTACACCATTTTTTATCGATGTTTTACCTACGCATTAATCTTTATGGCTTAAGTATGTCTTTTATGGGTTTGAACATTATTATGCCTATGTGAAATCCATTAACGGAAAAAAACAGTTGATGGGACTAAATCAATACAACTAAACCAAATGAGTTTTCGACCCATTTACAAAGATTAGAACCTTTAATCCGTAATTGCTGTGTTTTCAACATTTTTATGGCTTGGCTTAAATATGTTTTTAATATATTTGAACCGGAAACGGAATAAAATTATTTAAAAAAAAAAATTTATCAACATATTAATTTTTATAGTTTAAATATGTAAATAAAATTATTTATATATTAATTTTTAATTTTTATGATTTAAATATGTTTAAATAAAATTTTAACTAACATATTAATTTTTAGAATTTAAATATACTTTTTAAAGATGTTACCATGAATATTAATTTTTATAATTTAAATTTAAATATGTTTAAATAATTTTAACTAACATATTAAATTTTAGAATTTAAATATATTTTTAAAGATGTTAACATGAATATTATTTTTTATAATTTAAATTTAAATATGTTTAAATAAAATTTTAACTAACATATTAATTTTTATAATTTAAATATACTTTTAAAGATTTTAACATGAATATCATTTTAAAATGTTAAAGCTTAAATATTAAATAAAAAAAAATTATATATTAATTTTTTATTTTTATGATTTAAATATGTTTAAACAAAATTGTAACTAACATATTAATTTTTATAATTTAAATTTATTTTTAAAGATTTTAACATGTTAATTTTTATAATTTAAATATATCTTTTAAAGATTTTAACATGAATATCATTTAAAATGAATGTATAGATTTCACCAATTCTTTTTATTATTCTACATGTTAATACTTATAACTATATTATTTCAACACATTTATATAATTATAATGATACTTAAAACTATATTATTTCAACACATTTCACATTTATTGATTCGTAGGATCTTTTAATGACTATGGTTGAGTTTTAATTTTGCATGCGTTAATTAACCATTTGAGAAACTTAGTGAAAGAATAAGGAAAGAAGAGGAATTATGACAGCCATATACATATGTGCAGATCTGAAATGAAATAAGAGACAGCAAACCATAACATGCAGATTGATAACGGAGTTCGGCACAACTTTGCCTACGTCTCCGGGCCTTTGTCTATGTGGGGGAGGCTTCTTTATTTCTGTTCAAAAGCTCAAAAGTACATCGCTGCAGTGCCAAATGGCTACAAGACTGATCTGGTTATGTTCTCCCAGATCTCAAGAACCCTACAAAGAAAACGGCACGCAAAACGGACGTCCGGAGCTCCCAGAAATGACCTGACAGCGTCTGCTCCTCAATAGCTTCCCTGCGTCAAAATGGTTTTGGCTTGGCTTCCCTTCAGTATAAATCTACTCTTTTCTGTCCTTGACTATCCTCCATGGCCTCAAACAGGCCTGGTTTATATAGCTTTGAAGTTGGTTGCTCATCTCCAACTTCCTCCCAAAATTTGGGCTCCAAAAATGCCCAATATCTCCCAAAAATGGAGAAAATCTATTAGTTACAGGGAAATAATCTTTAAAAATCCCAAAAACTATAGCAAAAAACCCACTTTTGATTAAAAATAGGGCGCAGCCCCCCTTTTGGTGCGCGCCCTAGTCATATGGGACGGCCCATGTGGTCGAGCGTTGTCCCTTTGGTGCGTTGGCCCCCTCTGTATTTGGCTCCGGGTTCGGTGGTAGTTCATGGAACCTCGGGCTAGTTGTATAACCCCCGCGCCTTTTGTGTAGGGATAGACCTGGTCGCATGGGATCCGACCGGGAACCATGGGCCAGGCCCCTATCCGCAATAGCCCCCCGTGATCGTGGTTATATGCAGTGGTTATATGGTAATGCCGAGGGCTAGGGCTAAGCCCCGGCCCTTTCCCCCCGCCATTTGAAACATAATTCGAATTTAAATATATTTTCGGTCGTTTACATAACAAGAACCATGCGAGGGGCGGGTGGTTAGCCCAGCCTTGCTAGTCCACAGCCAGGAGGAGAGGTCGTCGGTTCGACTCCCGTTAAACCCATAAAATTTTTACATATAACCTATGAACCAATCACGGGGTGCCACGTGGCAACCCACGACTGGGCCACGTGGCACCTAACCAACCAACCACAAACTGACAACTGTCAATTGCTGAGTAGTCCACGTGCCTGCCACATGTCAGATGTCGTACTTCTCTGTCACCTTACCACGTCAACTGCTGACGTCATCCGTGCCACGTGTCACCCTTACAGTGGTGACACGTGTCACCTCTGGATTGGTCCAGTTCTCTACCCGTACGCCCAAATCTACCTGCCACGTGTCGCCTTTCGGGGTTGCCACGTCAGTTGTACGGCCTGTATAGTCATCATGCCACGTGGACTGTACGGACTGTACGGTCATCCCCTTTTTTTTACCTATTTGGCTTTTCGGACAGAACGCAATATCTTGCTCATACGGAGCCCGTTCGACGAAGTAAATATATCATCGGAATCAGAAAGACGAGACGGACGCAGTGGCGCTAGTTTCGTCGCATTCTGAGCACTTTCATTTTTGAGCATTTTTAAACCCTGTCAAGCTTCTGGATCCGATTTCGAATCATTTATATAATTTATTGCTATAATTATCTTGGTTTATTTCAACATATTTATATAATTTATTATAATTATAATGATACTTAAAACTATATTATTCAATACATTTATATATTTGGCTTATTTCAACACATTTATATAACTTATTACTATAATTTTTTTGGCTTTTTAAAAATATAATGTTATAATAATAAATATGAAATGTGGTTATAAAGTATTTATCTCCCTCAAAAGTTAGAGTTTTAATTCTTTTGGTTGTTGTTGCATTAAAATGTGAAATGGATTGAGGTTTTTTTTTTTTTTCAACGAAAAAAATACGCTTTATATTCAAAAGGATATAAGAATGTATAAGGCTATTTTAGCGGAAAAACCCCGAGAAAACAAGAACCAAGCAAGTGAAACAAGCTGTCTATACAAGTCAAAAGTGTATCATGTCAAGCCGAGACCATTCCAGATCCCACGGAAGGGCAACACACAACCCAAGTTGACCGATCAAAGATTGATCATCGTGGAAGGTCCTTCATTGCCTTCTTCCCACCTTGTAAAACAAATGTGTCCCGATGGCAAGAACAAAGCTTTTTTAGAAAGGGTATCTGCCTCGATGTTTTCCTCTCTGTAGATGTGAGAGAAGGTGAGTTTATTAAAAAGTTGAGTAGCTTCACGAGTTCTCTCCTTCCATCTTTCAAGGTCCGCCACATGGAATTCTGCACGCCCGCTCAACCAATCAATGATAATTTTGGAGTTGCCAAGAAGTAAAAGCTCATTGATATGTAGTCGACTTGCCAGAATAAGAGACACCCACGCTCCCAACAGTTCTGCCTTCATGTTGGTACCGTTCCCACAATTTAGAGTCCACCAGAAACACGAATGTGAGTTTAAAACAATTTTCCCTCCCGCCCCACAGAGTGAGCCGTCTTGTTGAGCCGCTCCGTTAAACCAAGCCACAACCCTATCAAGAGGAACTTTAAAAAAGGTCATGTTGGGTGGTGTAACCGGTGATTGTTTCCTACTCGAGGCCATCTCAGCAATGATAAAATTGGCCACTCTGTGAAAAGAAGGAGACTTTTCATCGAACAAGGCAGCGTTTCTGGTCTTCCAAACCTGCCAGCAGAGAAGGATTGGCAGCAGCACCGGGTTCTTTGAGACCTCCATCCATTTCTGAAAGCAAAATGAAATGCTGGGACCTGACCAAGTTGACGCGAGCAAAAGGGCGGGTGTTAAGAGAAGCCACACAGATCTGGTGAAAGAGCAATCTAAGAAGACGTGGGTGATGGTCTCAATGTGTGACTTGCACAGGTTACAATGACTAGGCCCCTCCCAACCCCGGGATTGAAGATTCGACCACACCATCAGCTTATTTTCAATCAGTAGCCAAGCGAATAATTTCAGCTTGAGTGAACAATCGCTCCTCCAGATCTTACAGCGCCAACGATCAGTAGTGTTGGCCTAGCACTTTACAGCTAATGCACAGTAGGCATTCTTTGCGGTGAGGGCGCCAGATCTATCCGCTCCCGTCCACAAGAAAGTATCGGGTCGCTCCTGTAAACAGATGCCCGATTCCATTAGCCGATGAGTGTATCCATCCCACTCAACAGAGAGATCAGCGTCTAACTCTAAATCCTCGCTGCTGAGCCAAAAATCGCCCAAATGTCCCCCACTGGTCGAAGATTTGAACTAGTGTAGGAAAAAAAGACTTTTATTATGAAGGTGCGCTAGCAGCTGAGGGGAAAGCATGGCGTGTATGCCCATTCCCAATAAATTGTCCTTGCCTACTTCAATCAGAAATCCATCACCAGGATTCCACGAGAGCCAATGAAGAATGATGGGAAGGGACTTTAAGAGGTGTTTCCAGGTTTGAGAGCCTCTGGTAGGTCTCTCAGAGGCCGATCTGATCCAGATATGAACTGGTAAAAGAGGGAAGTATTTAGCCTTTATTACCTTACTCCAGAGACAAGGCTTCATAAGAATTCGCCAGAGGGTGTTGGCCGAGAGCGCCCTGTAGAAGAAGGGCAGATTTCTGAGACCCCAACTGCCCATCATCTTTGGTTTTGAAATTGCCTCCCATCTGCAGAGATGGTAACCAGAATTTTTCTTGCTGCCGGTCCAAAGGAAGGAGAAAATAAGTTGACGAAGAGTTCTTAGAACAGAGACCGGGATGTGTGCTAACGCCATCCAATAGACCGGGAGGCTTTCCAAAACGGCTTTTATGAGGATATATCTCCCTCCCAAGGAGAGCAGCTTGTTACACCAATGATGAATTCTTCTTTCAAATTTATCTATAAGCCAGAGCCAATCTTTGCTAGAATACCTGGAGGATTTGATAAAAAAGCCAAGGTAGGAAAACCCCTCCTTTAGCTCTGCTGCAGCAAAACCGAACAGCTCTTTTAAATCTGTTAATAAAGGCTCATGTGCATTCAATGCTAGGAAGACAAATTTATGATGATTTATCTCCAAACCAGAGGCAGTGCAGAAGGTACTTATGATGGAGTGTATGATGGACCATTCCGCAAGACTGGCCGATGTCAAAATAAGCACATCATCAACAAAGAGGATATGCAGAATATGTGTCAGCCCCGAGATTTTAACTCCAGATAGATGGCCCTCCGCTTGGCTGTTTTTGAGTAGGATACTAAGCCCTTCAAGGATCAATATAAAAAGAAGTGGTGATAGAGGGCAACCTTGACGAAGCCCTCTCTCACAACGAAAAGCTTTTGTAGCTTCCCCATTAATCAGAACAACAAGGGTTGTCGAGGAAATGCATCCTAAAATCCAATTGGTAATAACTAACCCAAAACCACACTGTAGAAGAATAAGATGTAGAAAGTTCCAATTGACGCAATCAAAGGCCTGTTTGAGATCCAGCTTGAAAAGAATGGCTTGTTGATTCCTAGACTTTAAACTGTGGATGCATTCCTGAGCGACACCAACTGTATCTAGTATTTGTCTTCCTTTCAGGAAACCAAGTTGCTCCTCGGAAAGTGCCCTGGAGAGAAAAGGGCGGATTCTTCTGGCAATGATCTTAGAAATTAATTTGTAACAAAGATTGCAGAGTGAAATGGGACGAAAGTCTTTGAAATGTCTAGGAAGATTTGATTTAGGAATCAAGACTAGATAGGTATTGTTTAGCTGAGGATTTATCACGCCTCTTGTTCTAGCATCCTCCACGACGTCTAGAAGGTCCTGACCCATAATATCGAAAAAATGGAGATATAACTCGACCGACCATGCGTCGGGTCCATGACTCTTTTCTTTTTTGAAACCCCTGAGAACATCTAAAATTTCCTCCTTTGTACAGGGGGATTCTAAGGCTAGTGCCTCCTCGGTTGTCACCATCTTTGGGAAGCGACTTGCTAACTCAACCTGTGTTGTAAGGCTAGGAGCAGAGGTAACCTGAAAAAAAGCTTTAAAATGGTTCATAGCGGCAGCTTTGATGTCTTCCTGAGCATGATGTGTTGTACCGTCCTCCTCTTCAATATCCCAAAGCTTCTTTTTTGAACGACAGGCACTGGCAATCCGATGAAAGAACTGGGTATTTTTATCCCCTCCAGCAAGCCAGAACATTCTGCTCTTTAATCGCCATCTATCCTCATCTTCACGAAGGAAAGATAAACGAGCTTTCTCCAGCTCACGAATTTTGTGGTCAATGTCTGTATTAGCAATGTCCTGGATTTGTAAACGGAGTAGGTCATCCAGCTCCTTGTCAATCCTGTTGATGGCAGCCTGTTCCGCTTTTTTTTTCTCTTTTAGCCAAAATGAAGTTTGGAACTTTAAATTGGAGAGTTTCTTTACCAGATTTCCTTGGGGATCTCCAGGCAACGAACGAGAGGTTATAATAATGTTAGTAGTTTGTTGAATATTTCTATTTAATGTTTTGGTTAAGAATTTATATTCATAGATAAAAGGTTTTAAGTTTTAATGTCATAGATTTTGCTGCATTATTACATTTATATATATAAAGAAAAATGAATAAGGTTCTAATGATGTATGTATTTTTTTTAGATGTCTCAATTTGGTGTTTTGGTTAAATATGTATATCTATAATAAAAGGTTTTAAGTTTTAATCTCCTTAGTATTATTGCATCATTACATCTTTATATACAAAAGAAATAAGTGTTGTGTGGCAGCTTAGTCCTTACCAAGTAGATTTGGGAATGGAGATGATAGTTGGCAGCTTATAATTATTCATGATGATGATGTTTGGAAAATGGGGAGAGTCGAGGAATATTGTTAAGAAAACAGAAATTAACAGTATGGTAAGTAAAGGGTAATTAGAATAGATGTTCAAAAAATATTAAAAAGTTATGTTCAATTGTTTTTTAGAAATGAAATTATAAGAAAATTGTAAATATTAAAAGGTATAATGAAATTACATCGAACAATAATTTAAGATATAACTTATATCTTATTGTACAATCATTGAAAAAGAATCTACCTAGGAATAGATGGGAGGAAGAAAGTAATTAGTATGAAATGGAATCTTCCCATAAAGTAATATGAAACCTAACATGTGAAGAAGATATATGATAATATAATCTAACGTAAACCATGGTTTAATGCGTTTTAATGGGAGATGTTCTCGGGGATTCGCTTATTAATCAGTAATCAAAGCATAATTAATCTACATTGGGAATGGTACAAAGGTGGCGGAGATGAAAGTGAGCAATAAATGGTTTGAAACTTTTAAAGCTTGCGAGTACGAGGACTGCGAGGTGGAATTGTAGGTCA
This sequence comes from Picea engelmannii, assembly GCA_009831015.1. Lineage (NCBI taxonomy): Eukaryota > Viridiplantae > Streptophyta > Pinopsida > Pinales > Pinaceae > Picea > Picea engelmannii. Next base: position 7,395 of record WSFP011552926.1, read on the forward strand.
CGAAAGTTTTGGGTGCAAGATGTGTATCATGGAACAAGGGGAATGAGAGTTCGATAAGCTTGAAAGACTCACGTAAATCACGGTTTAATGTTTATTAATGGGAGATGTCTTAGAGGTTTTCGCATAAATCATGGTTTAATGCGTTTTAATGGGACATGTCCTGGAGGTTTTCGCTTACTAATGCCAATCCTTTCGAACTTGTGTGGTGAGTTGTCACTAAGCAAAGCATAATTATTGTGCATTGGGAAGGGTGCGAAGGTGGCAGGGATCGGAGGGAGTGATAAATGCTTTGAAACTTTTTGTGAACCCAGGTAGAGTGGAGCTTGCGAGTTCGAGTGCGAGGTGGAATTGTAGAGCACGTAAGTTTTGGGTGCAAGATGTATATCGGAACACGGGGAATGAGAGTTCAATAGCGCCAAGCAGGGAACCCGACACCATAAAATTGGCTAAGTATGGGAAGGAAGGGCATTCGGTCGAGCTCCCGTAAATCGTGGTTTAATGCGTATTAATGGGAGATGTCCTCAAGGTTTTCATTTATTAGTGCCAATTTTTTCAAACATGTGTGTTGAGTTGTCACTAGTAAAAGCATAATCAATGTGCATTGGGAAGGGCGCGAAGGTAGCGGGGATGGAAGGGAGCGATAAATGCTTTGAAACATTTGTGAACCCGGTAGAGTGAAGCTTGCGAGCTAAAGGAATTGTAGACCACAGAAGTTTTCGGTGAAAAATGTAAATCACGGAATTGTAGATGACGAAAGTTTTGGGTGCAAGATTTATAATAGTGCCAACCCGGGGACCGACGGCCATAAAGTTGGCTAAGTATGGAATTGTAGATCACCGAAGTTTTGGGTGCAACATGTATATCACGAAACACGGGGAATGAGAGTTCGGTTACGCCAACCCGAGAACCGGCTGCCATAGAATTGGCTAGGTATGAAAAGCAACGGCAGTCGGTCGGACTCCCGTAAATCGCGGTTAAATGTGTTTTTTGCTTATTAATGCCAATAAGTGAACCAGTGTATTGAGTTGTCGCTAGTAAAAGCACAAAGAATGTGCATTGGGAAGGACAAGAATGTGGCGGGGATTGAAGAGAGCGATAAATGTTTTGAAACTTTTGTGAACTCGGGTATAGTGAAGGTTGCGGCCATAAAGTTGGCTAAGTATGGAATTGTAGATCACAGAAGTTTTCGGTGCAAGATGTATATCATGGAACACGGCGAATGAGAGTTCGGTTGCGCCAACCCGGGAACCGACGGCCATAGAATTGGCTAGGTATGTAAAGCAACGACAGTTGATCGGACTCCCGTAAATAGCGGTTGAATGTGTTTTTTGCTTATTAATGCCAATAAGCGAAGTTGTGTGTTGAGTTGTCGCTAGCAAAAGCATAATGAATGTGCATTGGGAAGGGCAGGAATGTGGCGGGGATTGAAGAGAGCGATAAATGGTTTGAAACTTTTGTGAACCCGGGTTTAGTGAAGCTTGTGAGTTCTAGGAGTCCGAGGTCGAATTGTAAATCACAGAAGTTTTGGGTGCAAAATGTATATCACGGAAGTGTTGTGTGCAAGATGTATATCACGAAACATGGGGCATAAGAATTGGATAGTGCTAAGTTGGGACCCCGTGGTGAGATAATTGGCTAAGTGTTGAAAGGGGCGGCGGTCGGTCAAGCTCATGATGTGACGATATAGATGGAGATGAGGATCTGGCAGCCGGCTAACCCAGGAACCCACGACCAATCTAGGAGCTCGAGAAAGTCAGGTTCAAGTTTAAAGAGATTTTGTTTATATTTATTTAAAAGGTGTTCATATTAATGCATCTTAATAGATTATTTGTGGTCCAAATGTAAACCATGTTCCAATTTGTGGAGGAATTGTAGACCACGGAAGTTTTCGGTGCAAGATGTATATCACGGAATTGTAGATGACAGAAGTTTTGGGTGCAAGATTTATAATAGCGCCAACCCGGGGACCGGCGTTGGCTAGGTATGAAAAGCAACGACGGTCGGTCGGACTCCTATAAATCACGATTGAATGCGTTTTTTGCTTATTAATGCCAATAAGTGAACCTATGTGTTGAGTTGTCGCTAGTAAAAGCATAATGAATGTGCATTGGGAAGGGCGGGAATGTGGCGGGGATTGAAGAGAGCGATAAATGTTTTGAAACTTTTGTGAACCCGAGTATAGTGAAGCTTGCGAGTTCCAGGAGTTTGGGGTCGAATTGTAAATCATGGAAGTGTTGGGTGCAAAATGTATATCACAGAAGTGTTGGGTGAAAAATGTATATCACGGAAGTGTTGGGTGCAAGATGTATATCACGGAACACGGGGCATAAGAATTCAATAGCGCTAAGTTGGGACCCCGCAGTGAGATAATTGGCTAAGTGTTGAAAGGGACGACGGTCGGTCAGACTCATGATGTGAAGATATAAATGGAGATGAGGCTCTAGCAGTCCGCTAATCAGGGAACCCGTGACCAATCCAGGAGCTCGAGAAAGTCAGGTTCAAGTTTAAAGAGATTTTGTTTATATTTATTTAAAATGTATCCATATTAATGTATCTTAATAGATTATTTGTGGTCCAAATGTAAACCATGTTCGAATTTGAAGGGTGTTTTTGGCTCGCAAATTTTGCTCAAACCCATAAGCAATAGACAAAAAATATATGACTTAACATTTTGTATATGGAAGCATATTCTGAAATATAGGAAGCTGCAATATATGTACAATATTAAACAGGAACATGCCCCCAACATGTACAGTGAAATAGGTTAATTTTAAAAAAAAATACAAAATTCAAAAAACAACACCAAACATCGAAGATCACCATAGAACAACCTCAAATATATATATTCAGATAAACTGGGTTACAAAATACATTTGAGAATATTTCCCAAAATAGTTGTCTTGGAATTTGTAAAAATATATATAGTTCAGTACATATTCTGTGAAATATAAATGTGTTTCCCATAATGACTGGGATTGGGGCTCTCACGGACTACAAAGCAAAGATGTACAGGAATCAAGTTTGTAGAAAGAAGAAAGTCGGCGATGGAAAACAACAAGACCTGACAAGAAGAAACAGAAAATTGTGAGTCCTCGGTTAAAGCTTTGTTAGAGTAACTGGATGAAGACATCGACAAAGACAAAAGAATGTGATCAGTATCAACTTACTATGATGGTATACCATGCCTTGTCATTTGCTAGTTTATGTCCTTTTATGGCTTTCCTCGACGATTATGGGAACTGTGTGAAGCATCTTTTGCCCTTCACTGGTAATCTGGTAGACAGCCTTTTTGAACCACTCTTCAATGTAGCTCCTCATGGGTGCCACGTTGATTTCATGCCGGATTTTTATATTGAAGAATTCACTTTCCAAGTCCCTTAGATCAATAGAGAGGTTGTGCAATGCTTCTTAAATATCTTGGTTTTTAATCGAATAACCAACTAGCCAGTTTTTCACGTCATCTTCACCATATTAAAGAATGCCATACAAATTTTCAAATGACAGTCTTTTATAGATATGAACTTGATCATCAAATGCTTGCTTGGTTAAAAACAACGAGTTGAATATCAATTTAGGGTCTTGGACTTCATTGGTGCTCTCAGCTAGATCTATCTCAGTTAGCTTCTTGAATAGTTGGTCTCTTTTAGATATGGCTTGGCTATATGCTTGAACAATACCATTCAGGTTTTTTACCTTTCCTTTCCAGCATGCGTTTAGTTGGTCTATTCGATCCGGGGAAGGGAGATCCTTCTGTCTTCTTTTGAATTCTGTCATACCAGTAACTTTAACACCAAATGGTACAACTGCATCAAGGTAGAAACCTTGCTCGTTCTTGAGATCTACTTGCAGATACTCATGAAAAGCATG
>WSFP011552929.1:0-11260 GCA_009831015.1 Picea engelmannii
AATGTAAATATATTTATTCTATTATTACAAATACATAATTTCTTACATATATTTTCATTATATTTATTCAAAATATCACTATAAAACTAAGACTAAACTCTAAATATTATTTCAAAAATTAGTTAAGTAAAAAAGCTTAATAATACTCACTTTATAGTTGTGGATATGAACAAGTTTTAATCAATGTATGTTTTCCTTCAAGCTCAAACTAAACATGAAAGTCTAATAAATCAATACCCTATCCATGAGAAGCATTTGCTCCACTAGTTGATATCAACCAACCATATCATTGACTTTTATTGTATTTTTATATTAGAAGAGTAGTACTATTTTGTTTTTTCCAATAAAAGAAGAATAATGCTTCAAATTTACAAAGATGTTTAAAGTTTATATATATATAAAGTTTAATTTTAAAAAGATGTTAAAATTGTATATATGTATTTTCAATTTAGTTTTTCATTTTCTAATGGAATATTTACAAATATTAAAGTTTCAATATTGTGTTAAATATATTGATATAATGATTAGCACAAACTAAATTAGTAATTTTAATATTGTAGTTGTTGCAATAGGAGAAACATTGTCCTCCATTGACCTTCAATTTTATTGAAACAATATTTAAAATGTATCAATATCTCTATACAGTGCAATCTAAAGTATCATTGTAATCTAAAATATTTTTATATTTTTTTAATATATATTATTGCCGCTTTGAGGGAAACTCGTGCAACAGAGCAATTTCCACAACGAAAATAAGACTAACTTGGAAAAAGAGAGGTGTATACATAGAATATTTATTTAAACAAAAAAATAATGATATCTTCTAGTCTTTTAATAAAAAAAAACATATTAGCATTCAAATAAACACGTCTTTAGTTACATTTCACATAAAAGTGTGAGAATTCAGTTACTAATGTTGGTATTACCTTCAGATAATTCTATTAATAAGTTACACAATAAATACGTTCTTGTGATGGGGATTTAAGTTGTAAATGAATTCTAATAAAAACAAGTGCCACTGGAGTCGCTATGTCCCTACCAACAACGGAATTGGAAATATTGCTATAAAATGTAATGCTATGACACCCATCTGCAAGTTTTTGCTTTCTTCAATTAGCTATCGAACTGAGCCAATTTCACCGTGGCTTCCCCTATGATATGTGTCTTCCCTTATGATAGTCTTCGGACTTGGAATGAACCAGACCACCATTTAAGAAAACTAGTGAAAGATAGAAATTCCCTAGTGAACAAGAACTTCGATAAAACCACAAGAACATGGCTCGTGCATATAACACCCACCTATTTGTCACCATATATAATATAAGAGAGAGACATATCCATACCTTATCTTCAGACCCATGGCTATGTTTTACATGGCAAAGCGAAATGGCCAGATGTATCAACACCAACAAATGGTTTCATTGTCGGGACCTGAAACTGTGATTGTTGGGAACTGAGGAAAAGAAAAAGCTCTATGCGTAGATATGTCGTTGTAGTGTGCAGTAGTCTACTTGACTTGTGAAGCTCTGTGCTAAGAAAGGAACTGGATCTGAAGAAAAGAGGTAAGATCTTAAAGCTTTGTGTTCTGGTAAAGGTAAGATAAGTGGAAATTTTTGCTTCGAAGGTATGAATCTAGGTATGTTTGATAGATTTTGTTTGAAAACTAGGGCACAACTAGAAGAAAGAAGATTTGATCTAAATAAAATTGATAGAAATAGTGAAAGATATGTTATCCCTCTGCATAGAAAGAACTTTTGGACTAACAAGTGGATGCAGGAACCTAGAAATAATTCTTGCAAATTGCAGGTCCATCACTGTGATCCTAGTGCATAGTACATAAAAGGTTAGGGATCGTTCAAGAGAAAGAGAGGATTGACACTATGTTATAACTGTAGAAGTCCGGTACATCTTGCTAAGGAATGCCCTGGTATAGGTCCTATCTGTCTTTGTTGTAAATTTGTTGATCATGAGGTTTTGGATTGCCCTAGAATGATTGCTAAAGTTGAAAAGATGAGCATGAGACAAGAAACCCATGAAGAAGGTACAGAAACCAAGGATATGCTAGAGAACCAGAAATAATCAAAGACTATATTATTACAGATGAAAGAGACACTAAATGATCACAGAGACATCAGTTTACCAGAGATCTTAAAAGAGAAGCAGTGCATAGAAACGAGAATAGGAGACTTCAACATAGACTGTGTCTTAGATAAATAAACATAGGCGAATATCATGCCAGAAAGCACTTGGGAAATTTTGGGGAAGCCTGCTATGATTTCTTCATTAGGAATGATAAGTTTGTTTAAAGGAAAGATGATAACCCTATGTGGAAGACTTACTCATGTATCTATAATAGCCCATGGATCATTGACTGAAGAATAATTTGAGATCATTAAGTTTTTTGAGAACGTTGCTCCCTTTGCACTTATGTTAGGAAAGTCCTGGATTGAGAAAGATAAGATCGGAAGGAAAGAGGAAGAGGAAGCCATAGAACAAAAAAAGCAAGACTTAAGGGACTTCATAGCCAAGAAAATAGAGCGACTAATAGAAGAACGAGAGGATAAGTCGAAGCAAATGAGGGTCGAATACTTAACTGTCGAAGTTGAAAGAATACAAGAAGGCTTAAAGAGCCTATCCATGCAGGAGAGAAGAGCACCTACCCCAGAAATAGTAAGAGAATAAGTATCACATTTGAACCCTTTGAAAGACCCTCAGTAGTGCAAAGTTACTATGCTAAGAGAAGGTAAGAACAAGAATGGAAAGAGGAACCCAGAAACTCAGATCATAGGGAAGAGGAAAAGAAAGATTAGTAAGAAGAAGGCAAAGTTAGAAAGACTGCTGGAAGTTCCAGAAAAGACTTCACAGAAAGCAGGCTTGCAAAACTTGAACTTCGCTGGAATAGCAGAACAACGCAGAATGGAACTTCGACTCGACGAAGCTATATGACTGTTGGAGGCGTCCCGACTATTAGAACGACACTCCATAACGGCTAGAAATGCAGTTATTATCGGAAAGATCGCCATTGGACCGTTGGGACCGTGCCATAATGGATGTAATCGTATTGATTGAGGCATTCCTACCCGTTGGAGGAGTTCACTACACCATTGCTTATTTAATCCGTCGAATGCTGCATCGGGACCACTTTTGCAAACTGTGAATATCCGAGCTAACAGAGCACTGATTTCTATCGCACTGTGCTTTTGAGACCTCGTCGTCCATTCAACTACCTTTAGCTTCCCTTCTCTTACCTGAGCTATTTGATCATGAGTGTGCATGTCGGGCGACCTTAGCGTAGTAGAGAAATATGTGGAAGAAATCTTGATCGACCTTATGGCTGAAAAGGTCATGTCCGCAAGAGTATAGGCCTCATCGACGGGAGGATTGCAAGCATCCCCCTCGACTAGACGTCGAACTGGGCCATACCAAACCGCGACGGAGAAGAGAAGCATGCACCACGATGACCTGATGAACGCGAAGCTGATCCTGTTGGCCTTACCTGACTACAACCCGCCTCTAACTGGATCAGTTAGTCATGATAGTGTCCCGAGGGATTTAGAGTACACACTCATCACTGCGTACCTCCCGAAGGGGATACGCGTAGTCGGACCACAACTAGGATTGATCCCAGATCTCAAGATAAGTGACTTTAACCTGGGAGACAGGAAGAATTATGCGATGCTCGCACCACATAGGTACCTGAAAAAAATGACTGGAAAGAATCCTAAGATAGTTCCCCAACCATGGATTAAGAAAATCGCGAGGTCGACCATCTTAAATGTGATGAAGATCCCCAACTTCGGCAAACATCAGGAGGTTAACGCGTGCGTTAAAATCCTCCTGTCGTGCTACCATGGAGGCTATCTATGGTTGGATAGACGCGTGACTGTGGATCCGAAACTGATCCACTTGTTCACCAGATTGAGCATGCAAGGACCAGACCCTCACCAGTTCTATCCAGGAAAGGTTGCAGATCGCTCCCTGGCACAGTGTATAAAGGAAACCTATGGCGATGTGGAGAAGGGGAAGCGAGGCTCCAAGGTAGCCTCCATCCAGGATGGTGCAGTGCGCCTAGCCTATTAGCTGATCGCTGGCAAGCTTGTCAGGAAGAACCCACCAACGCAAGTTACAGGGTTCGTCGTCGACCTCGCAGGAAAGTGCGTCAAGGGCATGCAGATGAACTGGGTGAGCTACCTCCTCAATGAGTTGGAGAAGGACTGTCGCGAAGCATAGGACCAAGGCTATGAGTTCCACTTCAGCTGGTTGTTGATCCTCATTGCCTTTGTCGCTTGGGAGACGCTGAAGGGAGCGACATTCCCTGAAGTTGAGCCATTAGAACCACTGGCCGCGAGGTTCACCACTTTGTGGTATTCGAGTGACATGGCGAAGCAGTGGAAATCAAATGCGATGTTTCACACCTACTACTTGCAGCTGAAGAGGGCCATTGAGTCATTCCCCCGAATGACTTCGAACACCCTGCATACTTACAGGTCACTAGTGAAGTTCCGAGAAGACCGCCACTTCATCTACATCACTGCGCGCCGGGATGAAAGCAAGGAGGAGCTGCAGTCCTATTACAAATTGACTGATAAAAACATGGAGGAGATAACCATGGAATGGCTGACTGAATTCCTTGTACCAGTTGAACAAACAGAGCTCTTCGACCCCGACATCATCGAAATCCCTTTGGTCACCTGGACGAAGTATGATGGACAAGGCAACGACAAGAAGAAGAAGAAAAAGGAGGAAGTGTAGGACATAAAAAATGAGGACAAGGACAACACTTCGGAGGAAACTGCATCTCAATCACTTGCAGGAGGAGGAGGCGATGAAGTAAACCAAGAGGAGGAAGGGGAAGAGAACAAGAAGGAAAAGGGTGAAGTAACACCGCCAAAGGATCCCCTAACAGAAGTCAAAACATCAAAGAAAAGGAAGGTTTCTCTGAAGAAACCCTCAGCACGAAAGAAGTCACGAGCTAATAAGCCACAATTGTAGAATGTGCTCACAGTGGATGATCTTGACCTCATCATCGGAGTTGTATCAGATGCTTCAAACGATATTTGCAGCTAAAAATGAAGCAAAGAAGGAGGTGATGTATGACAGAATCGAGGCAAAGATGAAAGGGGTACAACAAGCTCTCCATTCGAGTCACACAGTGTCTACTGCGTCATCGTCATCAGAAAGTGCAGAATTGGGAGATGAACCCACCCAACTATGAAGGATAACAAATGCGACAGAGGCTCGCCTTCGTCGAGTCCAAGAAAAAAAAATAGGTCACAGAGGCGTTGAGGCAAGAAAAGGAGGAGGCCCTAGAGAAACTTTGGGTTGTGCATCAAGAGAACAATGACCTCAGGCAAAGTTTGAAGAAGACAGAGAGCAGATCCAGAGAGAAAAAGACCAACTACTCGCGGAGCAGATTAGAGAGCCAGTAGCTATAGCACTATGCTCTGTGCCAGACTTGGCCTAGATGAAAGAAGAGACAACTAAGAGCCAAGGGGGAAGCTCGTTGAAGCCATTCAACAGCTTCAAGCACGAGTAGCAGAACTAGAAATCCAAGCAGTGTCGAGCACTCCGCAATAACTGCGAGATCAAAGGGAAGAGACTGCCAGGGGTGCAGTAGAAAGAATAAGAGAATTGGCCGCATAATGTAAGAAACTTAGTGATCGAAGTGCACAGACCTATGAGCGTCTTGCAGAGGACCCAGAACTGAGAACATTAGAGGCACAACCCCAGGAAGTGAAGCAACAGGCATCAACAATGCAAGTGTAGATGAAGCTACTTACTGCAGTGGAAAAGATGAAAAGATCACAGGAGCAGTGCACAGTTCAGCAACAGGTCACTGCCATTCAGAGCAGAGTGATGGAGGTGACACAAAGACTCCAACCAGTGCAGGATGAAGCTTGCACCCTCTTTGAAGAGATTGAGGGACAAGGATCACAATTGGAACAGGTGGTCACAACAGTGGAACAACGCCTGGAAGGGCCTGTCACCGAGCAATTCATCCAGGAGTTCACCGAGCAGGAGGCTCAGGCGAAGCAGCAAGTCGAGGTAGCTCAAGGCCTTTGAAACATTGTTGCCTCGGGACGAGTCACAGGTGAGTGTTGGGGGTTTGTTGGCTCTTGACGAGGTTTCAAGGAAACACTGGTCATGTTTGACCAATTTTGGGACTTCGATAGGTTGGTTGAAGACAGAGCGCCCAGGCAAAGCGGAGATCATGGGATTTCGCCCATTTTGCGGGCTTTTTGGGTTTTAGAGTTTATGTAACAGGTATGGGATGTCAGCCCATGGGTTTACCCATGCTTATGCCTCTTTTGTAATGTATAAATAAGTAGCTAGGCGATGTAAGTAAAGGTCGGTTTTGAAGCCATGGGCTTAGTGCTAATGTTAGCTATGTGCAAGAAGATGTGTTAAGGCTTGCAGAGCTAAGTGCAAGCGTTTTGTAGTGCTTTGTGTGTAGACCGTAACTTAGGGAAGGAGGATCTGGCGAGGTGCGCGCAGATCTCCTGTCCTTTGTGGAGTGGATCTGTGGCTCTGTGCCTGTAAGAAGATTGAAGAAGACTAATAAGAAGAGAAAAAGAGTTGGTGGACGTAGCCCCACACTGGGGTGAACCAGGTATATCCTGTGTTGTTGTGCTTGTGCTATGTTGTTCATGTTGTTTATATATTTATTTGCTTAGTGCATTGTTCTTGATGTATGATAGTTAGATCTATGAATGCTTAGTGCTTGTGATGTGAATGAATGTTAGATCTGAGATTATGTTAAGTGCATAGAAGTTTTGATTTGTTTATTACAACGTTGTTATGCATTTAGGGTTTAATCTGCGATGTGAGTGAGATCTTGGATCTGTTGCATATTGTTCGTTAAGTGCTTGGTTAAGTATTGTGATCACAGATCTATGTCTCATCTAGGTTGTAGACACTCGAGTCTTGCAACCCCCCTACCTCTACCTCGGGTGAGACTTCATCTGCTTCGTAGGTGTTGCCGAAAGGGTCAGTATTTAGGGTTTTGTTTGTGCGTTGTTGAAGTGTTGAACCCCGGGTCTACCCCTGTGCCAACAAGCATCATACTATCCTAGATTGTCATAGCAAGACATTTACATGTCTTGATGGAGATGTAAAATAGAGCACTCTGAAAGGAGTTCCAAGACCCATCTCTATAAGGGATATTTCATCCTTACAACTGAAGAGATGTTTAAAAAAAGGTTGTCAATTGTATGCAACCCATGTGGAGGAGCCAAAAAAGACAAAGGGGCCAAGCCTTGAAGATTTCTCGATACTACAAGAATTTGAGGATGTATTCCAAGAAATAATAGGGTTGCCACCAAAAAGGGAAATATATTTCTGTATTGATCTAGTTCCAAGAGCTTCCCCGGTGTCAAAAACACCTTACAGAATGAGCACACTAGAGTTAAAAGAATTAGAAATGCAGTTGGAGGAATTGTTGAATAAAGGGTACATACACCCAAGTGTTTCACCTTGGGGAACACCAATACTCTTTGTCAAAAAGAAATATGGAACCTTGAGGCTGTGTATTGACTTTCGACAGCTAAATAAGTATACTATAAAGAACAAGTATCCTCTACCCAGAATTGATGACCTCTTTGATCAACTAAGATGAGCAAAGATATTTTCAAAGATAGACTTGAGATTAAGATACCATCAAGTAAGAATCAAGGAAGAAGATATCCATAAGACAACCTTTAGAACCAGGTATGGGAATTATGAGTTCCTAGTGGTGCCATTTGAATTGTCCAATGCACCAGTTGTATTTATGTGCTTAATGAATGGAATATTCAGAAATTACTTGGATAAGTTTGTCAAAGTATTCCTAGATGATATACTTGTCTATTCTAAGTCAGAGGAAGAGCATGAACATCACCTAAGACTGATACTGCAAGTGCTGAGAGAACATCAATGGTATGCCAAGTTGAGTAAGTGTTCTTTTTACCAAGAACAAATCCATTACTTGGGGCACATTATTTCAGAACAGGGTATAGTAGTAGACCCTGAGAAGATTGAAGCCATTAGAGGATGGCCAGCACCCAGAAATGTTTCAGAAGTCAGATCTTTTATGGGGTTAGTTGGTTAGTACATAAGGTTTATAACAGGCTTCTCTAAGATTGGTCATCCCATCACTTCTTTGCGAAAGAAGGGAATTAAATTTGAATGGACACCTGAGTGTGAAGAAAATTTTAATTCGTTGAAGGAATTACTTACTAGTGCACCTATTTTGAAGATTGTTGATCCAAATGAGAATTTTTTTGCATGCATAGATGCTTGCAAGGAAGGACTTGGTGGAGTCCTTGCTCAAAATGGACATGTCATTTGTTATGAGTCCAGAAAGCTTAAAGAGAATGAGAGAAACTATGCCACAAATGACTTGGAGATTGTTGCCATTGTTCATGCATTGAAGATGTGGAGGAATTATTTCATGGGAAAGAGATTTGAATTAAGAAAAAATCACAGTGGTCTGAAGTATCTTTTTGATCATCCAACTTTGAATGCCAGGAAAACAAGATAGCTTAAATTCTTAGATGAATACGACTTTGATATAAAACATATCAAAGGAAAAGAAAATAAAGTTGCAGATGCACTTAGTAGAAGAGTGCATCTCATGCATGCTACAATTTTCAGTATGCATGATTCAAACTTGAAGAGCAAAATTTTAGTTGTTGTTGTTATAGATCCGCTTTTTCTACAGGTAAAGGAAATATTACAATGAGGATATGTAAAACAGAAAGTGAAAGAGTACGAGATAAAGGAAGATGGACTACTTATGCATAAAAATAGAATTTATGTTCCTAGTTCCGAAGAACTTAGGAATTTGGTATTAAAGGAAATGCATAATGTTCCATATGCTGCACATCCCGGTTACCAGAAAACAATTATAGCAGTAAGAAGCCAATTCCTTTGGCCGGGAATGAAAAATGATGTTGTTGATTACATCACTAGATGTATGGAATATAAGAGAGTGAAGGATGAGCATAGACACCCAACAAGTTTGTTACAACCATTACCAATTCCAAAGAAGAAATGGGAAGTGATAACCATTGACTTTATAACTAAATTGCCTAGGACAACAAGGCAAAATGATTTGATCATGGTAGTGGTTGATAAATTGACAAAGGCTGCTCATTTTGTTCCTGTAAAAACAACTCATACAACAACTAACATTGAAAAAATTTACATGAAGGAAATTGCTAGGTTGCATGGGATACCTAGGACAATTGTCTCAAAAAGAGACACTAAGTTTATTTCAAATTTCTGGAAAGGATTTGGTACAAATATGAAATTTAGCACAACATACCATCCGCAGCCAGATGGGAAGATAGAGAGGGCCAACCGAGTAATTCAAGACATGTTAAGAATGTATGTGATGGATAAGCCATCTAAGTGGGAAGATTACATGCACTTGGTTGAGTTTTTCTATAATAATGGGTATCAAGATTCATTGAAGATGAGCCCATTTGAATCCTTGTATGGTAGGAAGTGCAGTACTCTAGTAAGTTGGGACAACCCAATAGATAGAGTGGTACTTGGGCTGGAATTTCTCAAGGAAATGGAAGACCAAATGGTTAACATTAAGCATAATTTAAAGGCAACTCAAGATAGATAGAAGGTTTGTGCCGACAAGAATAGGACAACAAGAAAATTTGAAGTAGGAGAGCATGTGCTCTTGAAAGTAAAGCCCAAGAAGAGCTCTTTGAAGTTGGGCAGTTGTAGAAAGATGGTAGCCAGATACTATGGTCCATTTGAGATATTGGACAGAATAGGGCCAGTTGCATACATGCTTTCATTTCTTGTTTCCATGAAAGTGCATAATGTATTTCATGTTTCTTTGCTAAAGAAATATGTACATGATCCTAAACATGATGTTGATTGGCATCTGATTCAGGTAGAGACAAAGGGAGACTTCCAGGTCCAACAAGTGCAAATATTGGATAAAAAGGTCAAAATGCTCCGGAATCGAGTTATAGAATTGGTAAAAGTTCGGTGGACCTGCTACAGTCCTGAAGATGCTACCTAGGAGCATGAATATGCTATGCGGGCAGAGTACCCACAACTTTTTGAATTTTTTTTGAGATTTTGATTTCTTTTTTGTATATGCACTGAGGACATTGCCAAAATAAAGGGGAGGGGATGTAACACCCTAGGTTTTTATCCCCCATATTAAATAATGTATTGTTACATTGCTCAGAGGCCAGAGTGCCCAAAAAAATATTAAAAGGCCAGTGTGCCTAAGAAATGTAATGCTTTGATCATTATTAATAATAAATACATCTCTAGCTGCCAGAATGACAAGGACTAGAGTTATAGGGGGATATGATCCCACAAGAGAGGGGGATTGAGGGTCCAACTGCTTATTTATTTTATATTATCCATTTTGTGTAATGAGGGGGAAATCAGTTACGTGAGCTGTTGGGGGAAGACCAAGAGGTTCTTTAACCCCACAAATTACAAAAACCCATCCCTAGTCTGTGGAAGGGGTTCATTCTCCCATTGGAAAATACTCTCATTCTCGTCCCCATTCTGGTACTGTTGTTGGTCACCTCATGCGTTCATTCACCCATTTTCATTCATTGTTCATTCCCTCTTGTGGAGTCTACACTCCATTCCATTTCCTTCACTCACTCATCTTTCCTCATTTTGGTGTCTTGGCTTGGGAAAGGAAGACGAACTGCTAAAGGGCAGCCACGATTTTGTTTGCTATAGAGATTGCTTGTGTAATCTAGCCATGATTTGAGGCCTGCATGTCTGAGATGCTTGGCATGTGATCAACTTTTATCACAACTGCGAGTCTTGAGAGTCTCGACATGGAGATTCTGGACCAACTACATTGGAGCCCTGGAAAGAGAGGGACTGCCTGAGGGACTACGTGGCAGAGAAGGGTGGAGGTCTATTCTCTTGGGTGGTGTAGGATGGGTAGAACATAGTTGGGTACTTGGATTGTTGTGAGTGATGGAGAATCATGTGAGATATTGAGTGTTGACTGGTTTGGGAAGCCAAGTAACACTCTAGAACCATCCTTATGGACTCAAAGCCCTAGCTCGGGGGTGGCACTGTTGTTGAGACATAGAACAACAGTGTTTACGGTTGGGTGGAACGTCCTTGGTCTACATCCAGTTGGTGTCTTCTTTTATAAAAGATAAATTCTCTCTGTTATGGTTTCCTTGCTTATGTATTTATTTCTGCTGCGTATCAAAATATTATACCTGAGATTGTACCTATAATATGCATGCTTGCTATTTAATATTGTGCATGT
>WSFP011552960.1:0-11259 GCA_009831015.1 Picea engelmannii
TCACATCTACCCCCACATTTCATCATACCACCATTAGCAATCATAATTTGGAAATTACATATGGGGGTACATAACAATGGTTGTCTTGTGCCACTCTCCCATGGATAACATTATGTGTGTTACCATTATCAATCGACATAATCACTTTGTTGTGCTTGATGTAGCCAATTAATTTCAAGGTTTGTGGCATTGAGAAACCAAAGAGGGAATGGACAGAAATCTAGGGTTCCTCGAGAGGATCCTGCAAGGGGGATTCCTCTTCCATGGAGGGGCTGGTATCTTCTAAAGCTTGTCCAGGTGTGGCGTCCACTGGAATTTCCTCTAAGTAGTTATTTGGAGACACATCCATTTGAAATAATTTATGTTGTTTACATTTTTTCCCTTCATGAAATATTGTTTATCGCAATTATAGAAAATATGGCTCATGCATTAATGTTCTTCCATATCTTCCAAAGATAACTTGTGGATGTGGACCAACTGTGAGCTAGAGGGGCTGGGAGTAGTTTCCATCAAGGGGATAGGGTTAGTGTTGAATAAAGGTCTCTTGATTTGTGCATTGATCACTGTCTCGGATTCTTTGTCTTTGTCACAAACTTCCAACCATGTTTTTGGGCTACATCATGACATGTGCTTTAATTGCATCCTTAAGACCACTAATGAAACATTCTTTAAAAATTAAATCGGATTGGCCCTCTATGCGGATATCCAATTGCTCAAATGAGGCGATATATTCCATAACTATACCTTTTTAGCGGAATTTTTTCAAGCATCCCAAGTGGTGAGTATCGCGCTCAAAACAAAAAGAAAGTATTTGTACAAACTAGGTCCATGAAATGTATCCTTTATAATCCTTCCTATATAAGCCTTCATATACCATTTCCACCACTACCAACATTCAACATACAAATATAAGACCCCCACATGTAGTTTGTGTAGGTCATCAATAATTCCATGGAGAGAGAAATAGTGTTCCATTTGGGTAACCTGCCCTGAGGGGTCTGGTCCATCAAATTTGTTCATTTCCACCTTTGGAAAATGCTGCCATGAATTGTGATCTTTGAAAGTGGTCCAATGATTATTTTGAAACATGGGTGTGTCTTGTGATTTTGGGGGTGTGAATGCCTCTTTAGTTGGGTCAATGTGTGGATTGATTACATGAAGACCCACCCATGTTGCTACAGTTATCAAGAGATCGGTTTGTTTTGTCATTATTTCTTGCACCTGTTGAAGTGAATTTGCAAGGGTGGTCACTACTTCTTCTAGAAATGTGCCCTGAGAGGATTGGTCCTGATCTAGTGTGACATATTGTTGGTTTTTGGAGTGGGACTTATTGTGAATTTGAACCATGGGACCATAGAAGAAAAAATTCCCCTTGGGTGCAAAGAGGTAGGACTTTCTCTGGCAGACTGCACAGGTTAGTGTTTACGGGGGGTTTAGGGTTTGACCTCCTAACAATAGATCACTTGTTATTTAAATCCTTCGGAACGTGTCTCTAGTCTAAAACAATATCTACTAAAATTTAGAGGCGTGTTAGCTCAGGAAGGAGCTCTAACACCATATGTGTGTTCCTTAATCCTTGAACAATGAAATGAAACCATGTATACAAAGAATATAATTGCAAATTAACCAAGAACAAGAGACAATAAGATAGAAACTGCAAAGATACCCTTGAATATTAATAATGAAAAGAAGAATGCAGAGTTCACCTACCACTTAAGGTGGAGAGACCTTCCACTTAGCAGAGATCCAAATACACAACAGAATACAAGACATTCTATTGACTCTTATCTCTTTAAATAGCTTTTACATAGCCAAAAACCCTAACTACTTTTGGTCCCATCATAAATTGGTACCAACTACCTAGTGGGCCTTATAAAGTGGACCCTCTTTATATTGAATAACTAACTATTATTATATGTTGGCCTTATTCAAGGAGTATGATTGCATACAATAACTAACTAACTACTATGTCACCCAAACTACAGAGGTTAGGGTAAGACCCTGACATTGGAAAAAATTAAACTTTTTAAATATTTTTTTTGGGGATAAATAAATTAAAATAGTTAACTATATATTTTATTTTATAAGTTTTAATATTTATACTCCATCTTTAGAAATCTTTAAAAAAATATCAAAATTTTGATACTATGATGAGGATGATATTTGTAGTTTTCTAAGACTAATAAAATCTATCATATAAAGAAAGGAAAATGTATTAAAGATAAAATCATGAAGGTGGGTAACATTTTTGTGAGAATCAGGTCTCCAAAATTCCTAGCGGCATTTTTTCGGCCGAACTCTTTTTTCTTTCGGTCGGAAGATAGGATTTTTCGGCCGAAATTTCACACGTCAAATCAAACGACGCCCTCAACAATCGTGTACAAGATTTGTCGGACGATTTTTTTTCCTTTGGTAAAAATCTTTTAGCCGAAAGAATTTTCGGCCAAAAGGTTTTTTCAACCGAAAGACGTTTCGACTGAACGTTTTGTTATATATTTTGTGCCTCTCAGACAGCTAATAGTTTCCAAAGTCGTTAACAGTCGACCGATTATGTTCAGGCCGAGTCTGATGTTGATTTTGGTTGTTGGTAGGTTGTTCTAGGTGGGATGTGCCTCTTGGCATTTGTATAGTTTCAAGCTACCAAGTTTGCAAGTAAATCTATGCAACTTTTACTGTGTTTTGTCTTGTTTTATGCTCGTTTTAACTTTTCTAGTGTGGTGATGGCTCACAACTGTCTTTTTTGTTGTGCACAAACACTGCTACAGGAGATTCGTTGGTGGTGTTGGAAAATTTATTGGTGGCGTTGGAAAATTCCTTGATGCGTTGAGGGCTCAAATTAGAGGCTTCATCGGTCCACATATCCAGGTAAGTTGTTCAAAAACTGTCTTATGTAATCCAATTTAAAAAAATTGTATGTTATGTAATTTTGTTTTAAAAAAATGGATGGTATCCTGGACAGGACCAAATTCGGCCCTATCCATTACATGGACAGACCCGAATTCGGTCCCTGTCCATGTACATAACCAATATCAACCTCAAATATAACCAATTAGCCCGATAATCATTGCAAATGAATCAAAGGTTAATGAACTCATAACCCAATTGAAAATATGAACACATAAACCTAAATGGAGCAATATCAACCTCAAATATAACCAATTAGCATGATCATAGGCTTTAGATGGATCCAATTTGACCACCATTGCTAGAAGCCTCTTAGTTTTGATGGAATGAAATCATTCCTCTGCTACACCAATTGCTTCATGTATTTGTCTTCTTGACAAGAACCTAGATTACTCATTAGAGATCTAACCAGATAACAATCTCTTAACCCACCTTGCTATAATCATGATTATTATTTTATAAATGAAATTATATAGAAAAATGTCTTTATACTCTTCAAATGATGTTGTATTAAATCCAAGTTTGGAATGAGGGAAATAAAAGTAGCATTAAATGCAATTAGCATCTTCCTTGAAGATATGGACTTCTCAATAACCTTCATTGGATCATCCTCTATGACTTTATAAAACCCTACGAAAACTCCAACGACCACCCTAAGAAATATATGCATGTTTAAATGAAGGTTATAACTTGGAATATAAGAGGCCTAAACAACCCAAGAAAGCAATGAATCCTTAGAAATAGACTAAAACAGGAACAACCGGATCTTTGTTTTATTCAAGAGACCAAATGTAGTACAAACAGAATGGAAACAATCAGTCAACAACAATGGCACAAGTACTAAGCCTAATAGCAGTTGAAGCAACCAGGCATACCCTTACGGTCCACATGCAAATCATTGGGAACACAGAGGTGATTTTATGCACTAATGTGTATGGGCCCCAGGTGCTAGAGGAAAGGAGAGGAATGATAAGAGACCTGGAAGATCTTAAAAATAAATCCAACAACCTCCAATGGATCCTAGCAGAAGACTTCAACATCATCACGTCACTAGCGGAGAAAAAAGGAGGTACGAGAAGATTGGATAGATATGCGGAAGAATTCTCAAAGTTCATAGAAACAGTGGAGATGGTAGATCTGAAAACTAATAATGGCTAGTTCATCTGGAACAATAAATGGATGAACCAGCATCAGGTAGCAACAAGACTCGACAGATTCCTAGTATCATAGTCAATCATTATGCAAGGGCTAACCTTAGATTGCAACATCCTTCCCTGGGGGATTTGATCATTGGCCAGTGCAACTGGAAGCAGGCTTCTAGACCACACCAAAGAACAGACCTTTCAGATTTGAGAAATTATGGATTGAACACCCGACATTTAAGGAAAGAATCAAACAGTGGTGGTGGGAGGAGCAACCAGAGCAAGGGACAAGGATGTTCAAACTCTATAAGAAATTAAAACACATCAAATATAGGCTCAAGGAGTGGAACAAGGACACTTTTGGGAATATAAACCAAGAGAAAAACAACATTGAAGAAAAAATGAAAAAACTCCAAGAAACCTGCATTTCGGAGGGCTACACGGAGGAGAGGAAAAATGAAGAGATCCAGATGACCCAGGAATGGGAAGCGCGATGCCAGAAAGAAGAAACTCTTTGGAGACAGAAGTCCTGGATCAGATGGCTAAAGGAAGGAGAATGGAACACCAATTTTTTTCATAGAACAACAATGGCCAAAATAACCCATAACAAAATCTTGAAGATTTGGGACCAAGATGGAATAGAGAGAGATTCACATAAGGACATCGAAACAACTATGGTAAACCACTTCCACGGGATAGCCCAAGAACCCAACCAAGACAGAACGGAGGCCATACAAAGGATAATCCAGCATATCCCTCGCCTGGTCACTGAAGAACAAAATAACAACCTGAACAAGCCCATTGCGGAGGAGGAAATTGACCAAGCACTCCAGGAAATGCCCAATGGAAAATCCCCAGGCCCAGATGGATTCACAGTGGAGTTCTTCAAAACCTGCTGGGAAATTGTCAAGCACGATGTATATAGGGTAGTGGAAGACTTTAGAAGGTCATCCTCCATCCTAAAAGCAATAAATGCTACAATGATTACACTTATCCCCAAAGAGAATGAAGCCAAAACCCTCGATCACTATAGACCTATAGTGTTGTGCAATGTGGTGCATAAGATAATCTCCAAGGTTATAGAAAATAGATTGAAACCACTCCTACCCACACTGGTTTCACAAGAACAGGCAGGTTTCGTGGAAGGAAGATAAATAATGGACAATATCATCCATGCCCACGAACTTATCCACACCCTAAAGCTTCAGAAGAGAGGGGGGATGATAATACAACTTGACCTAGCAAAAGATTATGACAAAATTAGCTGGCACTATATGATCAAGACCCTGGAAGCCTTCGGCTTCACCCAGCACTGGATCAGTTGGATCGTCAACCTAGTTTCCACAACAAACTACTCACTACTAGTAAATGGATCCCCTACCAAAAATTTCTGGCCCACGAGAGGCATTAGACAAGGGGACCCGTTGTCCCCTTTCCTTTTCATTCTAATGATGGAAGGTCTCAGTTGAAGCATCAAAAGAGAAACAACAACAGGGGAAATAAAAGGTATCAAACCCTTCGAGAATTTCCCTACTTCCACACACCAACAGTTCATGGATGACACCTTACTTCATGGCACACCCACGGTCAAGGAAGCGAAATCCTACAAACGAATCTTAGACGAGTTTGGGGAAGCATTGGGGGCAGAGATCAACCAGTCCAAATCTATGATCTTCTTCTTTAACACCAACCCCACAATACAAAGAAATTTGGCCAACATCTTGGGCTTTGAATGTAAAGCACTCCCAACCAAGTACTTGGGCATTCCCCTGACAGATAAAGCTTACAAACTGTCAATGTGGGAAGGAATAATTAACAAGCTACAAGACCAGGTAAAACATTGGACGTATAGATTCCTCAACCTAGCCGGAAGACTTATCCTGACCAATTCGATTTTGCAAGCAATTCCAACCTTTATGATGTCTATTTTCCCAACCCCCAAGGGGATAATACAAAAAATAAGAACCGTACAAAGGGACTTCCTATGGCGAGGTGCGGAAACAAGGGAAAAATGGGCACTAGTGGCTTGGGAGAAGGTTTGTAAACCAAAAAGAAAAGGACGCTTAGGGTTACACGACCCGCAAGTGACCAATGATTCCTATGGGGTGAAACTCTGATGGTGTTGGGTCAAAGAAACTACTACACCATGGGTCAACCTGTGGAAGGCAAAGTATGCCCCTAACATATGCGACCAAGACAAAATACGCATCAGAGGAACCAGGGAAGGTTCAACCATCTGGAACCTAGCCTGGCACAACAAGGCCTGGATCCAGACACACGGCTTTTGGGAAGTAAGAAATGGCAGAACAGCCAGATCCTGGGAGGACGCCTAGCAACAGGAACCAAGAATGGAAAAACCGGGTCAGGAGGAACTTTAATAGGAGTTGATTGCAAAAGGCAAATCCAGAGTCTACCATTATTGGAGTCAAGAAACGGCTCACAACAAATGGATAATCTGGAACACTCTCACCCCACAGAATAGAGACCAAACCGCAACAACAATAAAGGAGGTGGAGGAGGAATTAGGGAGAAGAAAAATTCCAGTCATGGACGGAAATGACCAGCTGATATGGGGGCACAAAGACAATGGGGAATTCAATCTAAAATAACTCTGACACTATATAATGGACCAGGAACAAGAAGACCCGACACATCAATGGGATAAGCTCTGGAACAACCCCCATTGGCCAAAAATAAAAATCTTCCAATGGTTAATACTCCACAATCAAATTCCAACTTGGGAAAACCTAAGGAAGAGAGGATTCATAGGTCCTTCCAAATGTCACCTATGTGAAGAAAATGAGGAAACAACGAACCATCTACTGGACGAATGTACCTACACAGCAGAAGTCTGGGACTGGGCGGCAGGCATCTTCCGTCAGTCCAATAGGATCAGAGGTAATATATCTACAACTATCAACATCTAGAAAGAGAACTACAACGAAAACGAAGAGGTGAATCTCTGTTGGACCCTCATCCCCGGAACAATCATATGGACAATATGGAAGGAAAGGAACCGGCGCATCTTCAGAAACCAAAGCTAGACAGCAGGAAAAATCAAGGAAACAATAATCTCCATAACAAAAGAAATGCTATAGAGCCGCAACTGCCAAACAGGAAGAGCGCAACTCATAGACCAGGACCTCCGAGTTCTAGAGGCTTTTCAACTGAAAGATGGATGCAACCCCAATCAGGTAAGACGGCCACCGCAACTACAAGTAGGTGAGTGCAACTAGAAACCACCACCAGAGGGCTCCCTCGAGATGAATTTCGACAGGGCGTCGAAAGGTAACCCAGGGCGAACAAGAATGGGAGGAGTAATCAAGGACATTCAAGGAAAAATCATCCAGTTGTACACTGGGAGTCTATGAAACTCAACCAACAACATCGCTGAATTTGGAGCCCTGGAGACCGGCCTCGAGATTTTACACCGGGAAGGGATGACCAATGCCATAGTGGAAGGAGATTCCACATTGGTCATCAACACAGTAAGGCGACTCCAAAACGGTACCAGAGTGGGCAAAATTCAGAGGCACTGGCGCTTGGCTCATTCCCTGCAAAAAATTCAAGAGCACTTGCAAACAGGGATCACAGTAGAGTTGCGTTGGGTACAGAGGGACCAGCAAATGGATTAGCGGACAAAATCGCTAACGAAGGGGTCGACAAGGAAGGACCAGAACTGGATTCCATTTGGTGTAACATTCTGAATGGTCAGTTCCAAACAAACTGCATCCAACTAGCAGCAAAGGACTATGACAGCAACCGAAGTACAGACGATCACATCGAGGCTGAAGGCGTAGAAATAATTGAAGGGCATGTAGGATCCAGGAAGAATATGATAGGCCACCACTTAACCACGATTTACAATGCAGATCCTGGTCACACCACAAGAGGAGGTACGACACCACGGTCCTGTCAATAGAAAGAAGTACAGGGGTTGTCTGTGGGAGAGTAAAAAGGATAATCAGCAGGCGGAAAAGGATGAAGAACAAAAGGGTTGGTCATGGGCAAGTATGGGTACACCTCACCCATGCACAGATACGGGGGGGGGTATGATTGGCGTACAGCGTGCAAGGCCAAGGATTGGTGTAGGGATGACGGCAGGGTTCCCAAGAGCACACACCCCGAAACAGTGAAAAAGGAATAGAACGTACACCTTTCCGGGAGACCCATGATTACCAGGATAAGGTTGTAGCTAGGGAAATCCCATAAAAGAAGAAACATCAGGGATATCCACAGACTAAAGAGAAGCAATTACAGAGGCCATCCTACATACCAGGAAGGGGTGAATAGAAACGGGGGGTGAATTCAAGACAAGAACCACCAAAATCAAACCGACATTGTAAGAATGAAGAACACCCAGAGTAAGAGGGTTCCCCAGGGGGAGGAACTTCCAACAAGCGCCCGAAAGATCACCAGGATGGAGCAGGCGCCCAGAGAAGCCAAGGGTACCTTTCTAGCACAGATCAATCCAAAGGGCAAAGCTGTCATCGACAGATGGGAGAGAGAAGTCAACACCACACGCCAAGGCAAAGCCTAGGCAGAACTCATTCGAGAAGCTGACGGGATAAGGGACCCAGGGGCCACCCAGCCCAGAACGACCGTCTACCACAAAACGGTGGAGGAAGCTTGGCGCACAAAAATGTTGATAGGCAAGTTGAATGTAGACAGGAAAGAGACCAGCAGGGAGGCTGTCCGGGACCACAAGAAGGTGCACATAGAAATTTTGAGCCGCCTTAGCAACCTGGAGGATAGTGCAAGGAAGATAGCAGAGGACCAGAGGAGCCAAAACGAAAAAATGGAACGAATGGCAAAACAATTCCACCTCTACCTATGCTATGTCCACCACTTGGACATCACTCCAGCAGACTGATGCGGAACACCAGCCTATATCAGGAAGACGCATACGGTGGAGCAGAGGAAGGAGAACGAGGCAAGAAAGGAAGGAGACGAAAGCCATCCCATCCTCTTGGACTAGAGGAGTATCAACCCCTGGTCACGTTGTTTATCAGTGTAGGAGCCACCCCTGTTCTACGTTTTTTGTCTTTTATGTCTATGTTATGGTATAATTTTTCAAACTAGTTTTCGAAGATTAGGTTGGTTTCCCAAGGTGGCGGCCGAGCCCTCCACCCCCGATTTTGTAGTCAGCGCAACTTCAGGATCTTTGATCCGGTTTCCTTTTTGGCAGACCAAGGGATCCCCCTTTTTCATTTTGTACCATATTTTTCAGTAATATAGAATCTCAAACTCACTTACAAAAAAAAAATAAACAAAACCTTTAAAAATAATATAATTATCTATATATAACTAAAACTTTAATTTAATAATTTAATTTATAAAAAAATGATCATAATCTTAAAACTTTCATTTTCATTAAAATTACAAATAATATTAAAAAATGTTTCATCTTAAAATTACACAAAACCTTTAAAAATAATATAATTAACTATATATATAACTAAAAATTTAATTTAATAATTTAATTAACTATAGTTATATAATTAACTATATATAACTAACTATATAACTTAAACTTAATAAAACAAAAAATCTATGAAATTTATGAATAATTCTGATCAAAATTATATTATTAAAATACATACTTTTGCTACATGCACAAACTAGTTCATTTCTTATATGAATAAATTAATTATATAACTTAAACTTAATAAAACAAAAAAATCTAATAATTCTTATCAAATTTATATTATTAAAATACATACTTTTTCTACATGCACAAACTTAGTTCATTTCAAATTTATAATCTTAAAACACATTATTTTCCTACATCACAAACTTATAGTTCATTTCTGATATGAATAATTATTATCAGATTTATAATCTTAAAACACATTCTTTTGCTACATGTACGAACTTAGTTCATTTCTGATATGAATAATTATTATCAAATTTATAATCTTAAAACACATTCTTTTGCTACAAGCTTCAAGTCCATAAAATTTATAAATTTATAATCATAAAATTTCTAGATTTCTAATAAACTCCAAGTCCATAAAATTTATAAATTTATAATGATAAAATTTCTCGATTTCTAATAAGCTCCAAGTTTATTATTCAAAGTGCACGTCATAGCTGCACATGAATAGTGCATAAAATATTTTGCTCTAAAGAAATAAAATTTTAAAGAATGTTTTTCGAGTATAAAAACAAAAGTCTAAAATATTAATGTTTTTCGAACACAAAAACAAAATTTTAAAGAATTGCAAATAATCTCTTACTTTTTTAAGATCCGATAAACCAATTTAATCTCATCATCATCATCATTTTTATTAAATTATATTTAATAATTAATTAATTAATTAAAAAAAATGCCAAAAATGATTTTACATGTCCATACCTTAAAAATATAAAATTATTTATTATAATAAAAAATAATGTTAAAAAAATAATTATAATAAAAAATTTAAATATAAATGATAAATTTAAAATATAAACAAGTTATGAGAGATTGGAGATTACATAAATTGAACAATGTTGATTAACACTTTCTCCTTACTTACTCCATGAGTAGATTCTTATGTCATCGTCTTTGTTTAGCAAATCATAATATCTTGAATAAATATTTTATGTGTCCCTCTTCTTGAATTTCAAAGGTTAAGAAGAATTTGAAAAAAAATCCCATCCTTTTAAGATATTTATTGGACTATTTTATAAATTTAATTATTTTATAACATTTATTATTTATATTTTTTTGGTGGACTTTTATTTATTAAAAAATGTCTGGTCAAAACTAAAAATAAAAACAGTTTGTTTTGACTTGTTTGTTTGTCCAGTGAATTTTTATTCATTAATGACTTGTTTGTCCACTGGATTTTTATTCATTAAAAAGGAGTGGTCAAGACCACTAAAAACAAAAACAGTTTTCTTCTAGCTGCTCCACAGGGGCATTTAGATCTGGAAGATGCATCGGCTCAGAAGATGTTAATCCTCCATTACAGTCTTCAGATAGAGAATTCCTTTCAGCCGCATCCCTCTAAGCAAGTAGCAAGTTGAATATGAAGGGTTGCAAATTGGCTTATCAGATAGTCAACTTCATCCTGAAGCTGACCAATTAGAACATGGTGTTG
Organism: Picea engelmannii; assembly: GCA_009831015.1. NCBI lineage: Eukaryota > Viridiplantae > Streptophyta > Pinopsida > Pinales > Pinaceae > Picea > Picea engelmannii. The sequence continues at coordinate 11,135 of WSFP011552960.1, forward strand.
TACCATAGTGTCAAGGAAAACGATGCAGTGGAGCTTACAAAGATAAACCGGATGATCATGTGTTTCCTTTCCTCAACGTCGTTTATATCCACCTCCTCTCCATGAGACCCATCGATATCCCAACT
>WSFP011552971.1:0-11259 GCA_009831015.1 Picea engelmannii
TGTTCCCAAGTAAAGATCTCCTCCAGATCCAACCCCTAGAAGCCAAATCAAACTCCTCAAGTTTGGACAGTGCGCCCTTCCTGCAGATAACCCTCCAATAGTGTGCCCCTCTTCACAAATAATAATTGAGAAGGGTTTGATCTTAATAGAATGGTGAGGGTGGAATCTTTCACCACCTTGGCCAAGCTTGGACCAGGAAAAGAGGGATCTTTCACCTTTGTTTTGATCTCTAGGGTTTGTCTAGTCAAAACCCTCAAAACACTCAAGTTTTCAAAGCTCAAAGTTGCAAATAGAAAATGATCAAGAATGAGGAAGTGAGGCGCCCTCATCCTCTTTATACCCAAACTTCTAATTCCTCACTTGAATTATTAATTGGCTTTCTAAAGTCTTTTCTTCAATTATCTCATATTAGCCAATTATCTTATATTTCCTTATTATCCAATGTCACCTTTTCTAATTTAGCTTCAGCATCCTTTATGACATATTTTGGCTTCTTTAGCCCCATTTTAGATGAGACTATATCCTAGGGGGGACAACTAGGCTATTAAGTCCTCAAGTACAATGGTCAAGTAGAAGGGGATCTTACAGTTTGCTTGGAAATTATACTTTTTTCCTTATTTCACCTTGGTGGTTGACATGGTTTCCTAGTGAGTGGGTCACCCACAAGAAAAGGGTTGCTACTGGGGAGTCTCCTTGAAGGGTCATCATACCATTTCCGCACATACTTACCACTTTTTACACTTCTTCCCCTTTGTTTCCTCATCTTTTGGGTTTTCGAGCATACTGACCCCAAGAAGGACTTGTACCTCATTTCATGAGAAGAAGGAGCTAAAGGCCCAGAGGTGTAGTAGCTAGCACTATAAAAGTCAAAAGCCATAATCTATCATTCCAGATGCTTTCCCTAAGGTCCTAATTGCAATGAAACCCTTCTCCATAAAAAATGAAGGACCTTTAAAAAGAAAATGAATAAAAATGTCCTGCTTAATGGGGGAATGCATTGCGGTGTCCTTTAATTTCCAGTGCATATAGCACTCAATGTGTTCCGACTTTAAGTCGCATTGCAGTGCTCTTTTTCTTTCCTTGCACATAGCACTCAATGTTCGGACCACAAAAAATGAAAGGAAAATAAAGGGCTTGGAAAATGTTGCATTGCAAACAAAGGGATGCAACGCACCCTCATCAAAGGCACCCATAATGAGACAATATGAGCCCTTGATATGTCAGGAACCCCATGCCCAAAATTCTTACCCCCATCCACCTCATATTCACTTCATGGCCTAGAGAGGGTCTCCTTGGAAAACATTCCTTGACTTTGGGATTGGCCTACCCAATAGGGCACCATGACAACCCTCCCATACCTAAATTTGGAAAAGTTTATAAGGTCTTTGAGCATTTGTTTAGTTTGAAAAAGGGGGATTTAATGCACATGTTTGAGTGGTTCTTTAATTAAATATAGATTACTTGGCATGATAATGTGACTTGTGGACCCTTGGAGGGTGTATTTGCTTGTCTTTGCAAGACCTTGCTCGATGGAAGACATTCATGAAGGGACTAAGCCACTTGAGCCATCATAGGGCCTTGAAATCCCATTGGGCGGATGTTGTGCCTCACTCATGAGGCCTAAGATGATGAACGTTGCACCTTGAGAGACGTCCCTAGCACATGATGAAGGCTCGAACCATGAAGAGAGGGTGACGTCACCTTCCTATGCCCGAACGTCCCTCTTGGAGAGCTTGACATCACAAATTTGGGAGGACGTTTGGTCCTTTTGGTGTATTTGGTGGTGTTATGGGCTTGAAGCCACACCTACTTGCTTGATATGGGGATGATGTGGCACCTTCCTAGCATGATGTCTTGGCCTTGGAAGGCTTATCTTCACACGTGCCACCTTGGAGAGGAGTCTTAGGGGCTTATGTCCCATCATGTTGTTATTTTTGGTCATGTTGTAGCCTATCTGGGAAAAAGAACAAATCAATTTGCTAATTAAGCATTTTAACTTAGGTTTTAGGCCTAAACTTATGGATTTAATTGTAAAGTGGACAAACATGACTTGGGTTCTCATATAAATATGAGGAAAATAATTTTCATTTCCATATAACTCATCACTTGGAAATATTACTTTTGGACTGAATTTTCGACCTCTTTGGACAATTCGCTATCTCTCTTTTCTTGTCACAATGGATGCAACACTTGTTATTTGGAGTTTAAAAGGATAGTGACTTCTCTTGTTGGTATTTTTTTGGCAATTTGTGGATGATATTTTGGTAGTAAGGGGTTCTTGCATGCTATCTCTTGGATGTTGGTGAGTATTTCTGCAATTTATTGTCATTTTACTTGTTAAATTCAAGAAATATATCTTAAACCCTAGGAGGAGTAGAAGGGCTTACACCCTCAACCAAAGTTTATTTATTTTTGCTATTGAATTGCTATAAGACTTACAACAAGAAATAAGAGGATTTACACCCCTGTTGCAAGGCTTAGCTAGGGTTTATTTCTCTAGGAAGTAAGAGGGTTTACACCTTTAGAGAAACTTTAAACCCTAGTTCATCTTGGATTTTAAGCTAGACGATTTGGAAGGAGTGTTGTTGGGTTTTATAAGGTTTTAACTCTCAACAAGGATCTCTTCTTCCTCTTTGTTTAACTTGCCTTCCAAGGAAGAGACTCAATTCACCTAATAACAAGGCACTAGTACTTTGCATTGGAGATTGTTAATTGTTGCATTGGTAAACGTGAAAGTTGAGCTTTTGGAATTGTTCAAGTTGGATTTAATTTTATCATGCTATTGACTCTCTTGTCCTCGAAGGGCATCTTGATTGACTAAGTGGTTAGTTTTCTGTAATAGATATTAAGCTATAGCCATTAGGACTGCAGTAAACTCTCTTTCTTAACAAGTTTCCTTCACTTTTGACCGCTGAAATTTGCATGTAAGCAGTGAAATTTGATCTAGTTTTCAAGAGCTATTGATTAGGTGGCCTGCTTGCTGATTTTGTGGGTTAAAAGTTGTTGTTGTAGCAATTTTTTTCTACAGCCATAGGACTGGCATAATTTTCTGCTGATAACACTTTCTTACAGCCCTTCTTTGTCATCTAATTCATTGTTTTAAGCATTGAAAAATTATCTCTAAGTGCATGCTAATTTGTCCAATATTATATGCTGATTAGATGATGTAACTTGCAGCTTTTATAACTTTGTCATTGCCAATATACAATCCCTCATTGCTGCAATTTTGGGACAGCAAGCATAACTTCTTGTTTCCCTCTCATTCTAGGGTTCATTTCATCATATATTGTCTTGGTTTTGGTTGTCTAACATTTGTTTTGCAGGTATTCTTCATTGGAAACTTTTCCTAGAGTGATACTCATCCTCCATCAAGCCCATAGAACCTTTTATGGTGACCTGTAGGGGCGTTCCATTCTTCTCCTTGGCTTCTCCCTTGCAATCCCCCTAGGGTCACCCGGGAAGCCTCCCTTGCGAAGGATTTGTCCTTCACTAAAACAAGGGGGATATCTATTGAGATGACAGTGATAGGTGTCCCCAGTTGTGTCACACACTTGTTACTTGGGTTGGGCTTTGCCCAAACTACAAACTACGCAATAACATGCACAACTTCTAACGATTGTAGAGGGGGGAAACCAGTAATCTGGGAAACAGCTTATGGAAATCTTTCACAAGTATATCTCTCAAACTTTCTTGGTGCAGGAGCTCCAAACGAATATGGAGTTCAATCCTTGGAAAACTGGAGATGAAGAGTCGGAAGTGGAATTCTAGACAAGGTGGAAATCCCTACAATTGCAGCACTATAAAGGCTTGATTGAAGGCTCTGATACCAAAGGATATGTGCACAAGTTAAAATAGCAATGAAGATTGGCATAAGAAGACAAAAAGCGAAGAGATCGATCAATTGTACACTTTAGAATCCATTAAGTATTTATAAAAGTGAAGAGAATCCAAAATTAGAGGCGCAGGTGATGGGTGAAGTGATTAGTGGGTGATTAACTATAGTTTATTTCCTTAAATTAGGAGTTCCAATCCAAAATATATAATATGGTACATTACTACTCATCACCTACTAAATCTTGTTACTCTGACAACACAAGCCTTTGTATTCCACATGTTTTTCTTCAAATACAAATAAACAGACTCATCACCTCACTTTTCCCATGCTTATTGTTAAGCATTCATCTCAACCTAATTGTTTTTGCTACTGAGCAAACCATTTGTGGGACCAACTCCTAACAATAACAACACTAGACATCACGCTACCAATGAATGTTGGTTTTATAACCTAGCAATTACCAATTTTTAGACAACATCTGGGTTTTGTTCACAACTTATTTTGTTGCTCATCTCTAAGCATCATAGATTCTAGGCACTACTCTTTGCTTTTCAATATTTGGAAGCCTGAATTTTATAAATATTTCACTCGACTTATGTTTGTATCTTATTATAACTTATATTTCCACCATGAGGTTGTTGCATAAATCTTTCTCCCTTTCACCTTACATGGAACCTTTTTCCAAGACGTGTTGTTACTAGCTTTGTCTCTCATTGATTTGCTTGATGTGGATTTTGCAATTTCATTTAGGCATCCTAAGAACCATAAATTTTGTAAAGGTTACACTTTATAGCTTTTAGTTTTATTATTTTTTATCAAAATCGTAGGAAACTCCTACTCCCCTCGAAGTTTCACAATCATAAACATTTTGGAAATTGAAACAACTCGAAAACTCTTCAAAATGTTTGAGTCATTTCTTAGCCATTCCTTAATTTGGAAACATTTCCAGGCCATCTCCAACATGAAGGAAAGCATTTTTTAGTCCCTAATGCTTAATTGGGGCTTTGTGGGACCCACACAATCCCTAATACTAAAAAAACACATTGCAATAAAAAGAAAGAATAAGAACAAGGAAAACAAGAAATTACATCTTTTTAGTGGAAGTAAAGTACAAAAGAAACCCTACCCTAAATCTCCAATCTCAGCTAGTTAATTGTCATTTGTATTTCATCAAAATTCTATCAAACGAAGAAAATGGCTTTGGAAACCCCACACGAGGCAACTACGGTTTTTCCCTAGCTACAACATCATTGTCACCACCATGGTTACTGTTATCCACCAATTTGTTCTAGCTGGATTTGCAGATGAGCCGCCAAAGACTGAGCAAGCAGATGCTCAGAATTTAGTGTTCACAAATTCAGCAGGTATATCAAACCACCCTTTTTTGCAGTTCCATCCCTCCAAGGCATTGTAATAAATGACTTGAGCATGAAAGTTGTAAAAGACTATTGGCCACCTAAGACCTGGGCACGTGCATGTACTCTAGAGTGTTTTTTTCACTTGTTAATTATTTCTAGTCGTTTAGGCGATTAATAATTTCTAAGTTTTTTCACTCAAAATCGACTCCAAAGCTGCAGTATGTGTTGGTGGTTAAGCCTTGGCATGGTATAACCAATGTCTAGTGTCTAAATGTATATGAGTTCATGGTAAGTCATGTCTATTGAGTCATATAGAAATTGCGCTAAGTCCCCCATAGATTTTTTTTAATGTTTTAGTCAAATAAAAAATTTCCAGTAAAACAGACATTTTTAATGTAAACATCAATAAAGTTGTAAAAAGTGGCATCAATCAATGTCAGATGCCATATTTGTGCTCGTTTTCTAAGCCAGAGCACCCCCTAAACCCTTATCCCACCTTTGTTGACGCAAAAAAGTGATTTTAATCACTCAAAAATGTAATTTGCTCTCAAAAAGGCCAAAAAGGGACTTTTAATTAATTTTACTAAAATTTAGGGGAATTCCTAAAATTTAGCAAACATGTCGGAAACATGCTTTGCCTTGTCTGGAGTCCCGAGTGCAGTTGGAAAAGGCTTCTCCTAGTGAGGACGCATGGTCTAGTTAACATGGCAGAGGGGAGGAGATCCCAAAGACCTCACACACACCTCCTTGCTTGGTTGGCGCATTCTCCTTGAAGGGCGTCAATCCCAAAGCTCCCACTCGACCTCACCTCACCTACTACCCTCACTTCACTCACCCTTACCCACACACCCCTGCGTCACTCAACTACACCTACCATCTCCCCCACTCATCTCCCACCTCACTCATGCGCATTTCCCCTTAGCTCATGCGCCACTCCTCTCCCATGTGCATCTACCTTGGAGTTTTCATAGTTTGTTGTATAAAGGAAGGTCGACCCCCCTCCATTGAGTTAGTTGGAGCCTTGGGAAAACATGCTATCATTGTATTGTATCATATTTTTTCTATTGAGATTGAATAAAAGGCTTTGGAGGTCTATGAAGGAGTGTTCCAATGTGTGAATGTCAATTGTTGATGGTGCACTCATGAAGTGATATTATTTGAGTTATTTGCATGTTGCTTTGTTAAATTTCTTAAGAAGAATATTGTTATTCCATAGGCTTGAATTTGTAAGCTTGGTTGCATGTGCAAATTCCACAATTCATTTGCTTGAGAATCTCTTTCATTTCATAAAGGTGTCGGTTGACCGATATGTTTTGCATGAGATCTCTCGTAGGTGTTTCCAAATGTTTAACAAGTTGATGCAGGAATTCTTGGATTAAACATCTCATTTTGCTTGGAGATGTGGATGAGTTTGGTTACACTTTCTGCAAGCTCCAAGATCTAGGAAGCAACATAGTTCCTCTTCACAATTTCTAAGACTCCATTGCCCAAATCCTCTTTCTCAACGAGTTGTATCTTCCTCTCTTACTCAAAAAAAATCTTTAAAAACTCTCTATTCCTTTGGTTACTAACATGCATGCAAGGAAGTATTTGATTTATTAAAGATAAATTCAGTCCTAAATCTATTGTATGCATGTGTTAAGATTAGATCTAAAGCTTAATTGAAAGAATATCATCTTTTATCTAGATCTAGTCCATTTTTGCCTTGTTTTAGCTATTATTTCATAGTAGGATATTGAGGCTAGTAATAGGCAAATTTGTTTGAGCTTTCAAATCATTTATTCGGCAATTATAGAGTGTTTTACTTGCTGATTTTAAATCATCCCAAAAGACCCTAAGGAGGCTAGCTTTCTAGCTCTCACTCCCTAGTTACTTTTGCTTGCTTTAGCCTAGATTTACTTAGTTAAATTTTGCATATTTTGGAGTTGACCAAAGACACTTCACAAAGTGTTTTTGACCATCTTTCAAGCTAATAACTTTCTGTTTTCACGCAGAAGTAACAGGTACAAGGGGAGGCTCCGCCCAAGTTTCAAGGATTAAACCTCTTTCAAAAACCCCCATAGTTGCCAGAAACCATCTGGTTCAGATTTTTTGACATGGAAAACATTGTAAGCCTTGATCTCGCACTATAAAGATCAAGAGCATCCCAAAAAAGAAAGTAGTCTAGAAGTTAAATAAGTTTGCGAGCCACAAAGCTCATGTTTTCTTCGTTTCTCCAAACCTAGGGGGAAACAGGTGTTGGTGTCATTTTTTGCTTTGGGGTCGTTTCCGATGTTGTTCACTTAGTATTTTCTGCTTTACTTGCATAAAAGATCAAAAGAACTCACATCACTAAATTTCAATTCTAAAAAATCAACCACAATAGTTTTAGAATAATTCTATTTTGTAGAATACTAATTGCTAGATTAGTTCCTTTTTTGCAATTATTTGGAATAAACCTTAGTTACCCAACCGCGTATGCAATCTCGTTGTTGTTTTCGAGTGGTATTCAGTGACCCACAAACGGACCTGAGTAACGCATGTTAGTTTTAACTAGGGAAATTTACCTTATTGTGCTATATGTCTAAGGCCTTTGCATCTGGGTGGAGTGTGTTAAGTCAGGGAGGATACTCGTTAATCAATGTTCCGCCAAGTCTCCGGGATGGGGGGACACGGGTGCGAGGATACGCACAAGGCGGATGTGTGGAAGTACCCCCAAATTTTAGGGATTTTTGGGAAATGGGGGATAGGGGTACGTCACATATATAATATAAAAAATATAGAAAATAAAATTTTAAAAATAAAAATAATAATGATAATATGATCAATCTCAACAATAACAATTCAATGTTCATCTCATGCAAATTCATTAGTAAATACTAAAATACTAAATACTACTAAATTAGTTAATTGAAAATTCAAATTTGTAAATGATATAAACTATTAAACATGATTCAAAATTCAATTCAAATTTAGTAATGAAATACATTGATTCATAAATCATAAATGAAAGTTGAAACATAAATAGTAAAATAATAAATATCAATACATTGATTTAAAAATTAAATTCATCATTCTAGAATCTAATTAATTAGTACTAAGCAAAATACTTATTAATTAGTTGTGTTTTAAAATTTATAAAATTATATAATGGGCATAAGTTATAAGATGGCTTATGATAAATTATAAGTTATTGTGTTTTATTATTTTATTGTTTTAAATTATAAGTTATTGCGTTTAAAAATAATTATTTAATAAATTTATTGTGTTTAAATTTATTTTTTTATATATATTTGTTTTTTAATTTTTTCTTTTTAAATTTAATTTTTTATTTTTTAAGTCTTATTAGGCAAAAAAAATTTGGGGGGACGTCTAGGAGTCCCCCTTTTGGGGGGGACGTCTAGAAGTCCCCCTTTTCAAGGGGGGACGTCCAGGAGTTTCCCTTTTCGGGAGACTCGTCCCCCACCCTGTGGAGAGTCGCGTCCCACCGCATCTACCCAAAAAGGGGACGTGGGGAAACATCCCCCCTGGATTCCCCTCGTCCCGGGGATGTGGGAAACATGGGGGATGCGACCCCCACCCTGGGGGACGTGTCCCCGTGGAACATTGTCGTTAATGAGATCCGTTCTCTCCTTTGTTGGACCTATGGCACACCCAGACGGCATGTCTATAAGATTGTTGAATAGCGAGTAAGGTAGGCCAAATACACTTTGCACACAAAGAGTTGGGACCCCGACTTTAATACCCACTTCACGGTTTCAAGACTTACTTAGTATTCCCAAATCCCATAATAAATACTCAAGATAAAATAAACGCGGCATTATTCAAAACATCACATTTACTTTTCTGGCACTGGTCTTTACTTTTATCTATCTTGTCAGATCTATCTTTACTTCAAAAAGCTCATATGGTTCAAGTCATCTCCTTTTTGAAGTATATAATGAATGTATGAATGATTCTTTCATGTGGCTTACAAGGTGTATCCTTTTACATAATTGAATCATATATGTTGTTGATGAAATCTTGATATTTCCATAATAAACTACTAGATTAAATTTGACTTTTAGTCTTCATAGATTAAAAGCGTTAGATTCATTTTCATAGGGACTACCCCCCTTGGCTTCGCTAGGAGTTGGCCTAGATGGAGGAGTTGAAGAATAGGTGATAGCACCTTAACTCTAACTTGCCCCCATGGACACATCGAGTGGATTGAAGATTTCTTCCACGTTACCCAAGTGTGTATAAAGGCGGCAACATTTTTGGTGTCGTTGTCGGGGATAAATCTTTTTATTCTCGAAATACGACCTTGTTTTCCTTTTTGTTTGTTTAACTTAGTTTTTTATGCTTGTTGTTTATCAGAATTAGACTCGATCATCTGGCGACTCCACTAAATTCCAATTTGACTAAGTATTCTACAAGAAGGAATTCAGAAAGCCTAGTTGACTTCATTTCTGAACTTGAACAGGTTTATAGAAGGAGGTTAGCCAAAGCCTCTTCTCGTAGAATCCTTAGCCATTTAGGATTCGAGTCCATTTCTGATATTCACTTGTTTTTTTTTAATAATAGTGTTAATTTAGAAATGGCAATTTATGATCCTTGTGATTTTTCAGCAATTAATAATTATCCTCGTGCAATTCCTAAAAAAGCAATAGAAAAATTACCTAGTTTTCAAGGCAATAATGTTATTTCTGCTAAAATGCATGTCAAATCCTTTATGAGATAAATAAATAAATGGTGTGTTGCACATGACCATGAAGATGTAAAAACGAATCTTTTTATTCTATCCTTAGAAGATGATGCTTCAGACTGGTACGAAGACATGCCAAACAACAAATTCAAGACTTTGAAAGATCTCCTAGATGTCTTCACTGAGAAATGGGGGGAGAAAAGAGATCACTGCCACCTGTTAGCAGCCTGTTATCACTCAGTTTGTAGGATAGGTTTAGTAGCTTGGAGGTAAGACTCAAACTCGCATAACAGGAGCTTCCCCACCCACTGTCACCTCGATGGGGAGCTCTTTCTATTCAGGGTGGCTAATCCCAAGGGAGACGTCCCTAGTAATCTGGGGTTCTGAAAGGTCTTAAGGTTTAAAAGGATCAAGATGAAGGTTTCCTTTCACAGATTACTGCCAAGAGAGATAGTCAAAAATGAAGGTATTCCACTGAGAAGGCACCTGTTTGCGAGAGAAGGCAGATAAAACTAAAACGTGCGAGCAGTGGTTAGTACTTCAAATGTCAATGACTATCAATATTAATTACACATGAGCATAAATAAATGCAATTATTGACGAAGTCAATGATTGCAATTAAAGCTATGGCTTATAATATCACTTCTTCAATAAATACAAATGATAGAGCATTCAATGTACGAAATCAATCCTTGAACTAGCACAACGCCTTAACTATCATTAATATGCTTCACACACACACACACACACACACACACACACACACATATATATATATATATATATATATATATTGTTGCTGTGTCACTATACTATTAAGGGTGACGCCAGCCCTAGTTCTAAGTTAGTTTTGAAAGGCAAGGAAATGGACATTTTGCAAATTAAGCCAATGAAAATAATCTACACATCAATGTCAATTGCTAAATGACAAGGCCACAACGTTTTATACCAAACAAGAGATCAAAATAGGCATGACGTCATTAGCTAGTTAGGGTTAGTAAAGTCGCTAGGGTTAGTTAGGGTTTCAATTTATGAAAGTTTTGAAAGTTTGTTTAATCACCAAAGACTCAACGTTGCAAGTTTTAGACCAGTGCCTAGGGTATTATGGAGTCAAGGAGAGAGACTAATGGCTTGGGAAGATTTAAAACTAAGGACGGGAGAGTTAGGCTTAATGGTGCTGCAATGGCAGGGCCACCAAGTCAAAACCCTAAGGGGAGGAGGCTCATTCCGGTGTAGCTTAAGCTAGGCCTCATGCTGCTCCCTCTTTCCTTAAGACTCTTTGGCAAAACGGCTAGCTTTAAAACATAAATCTAGGGCTGAAAAGTGTTGTAGAGCCAAGGCTCTTCAAACCCTAAGAGTCAAACCCTAGGTGTAAAATCAATTAGGCCTAGGACGTCTTC
>WSFP011552980.1:0-11259 GCA_009831015.1 Picea engelmannii
AAAACATTGAAATTTTTAATTAAATAGTATTTAAGATATATAATTATTGTTTATTATTTTTGTAAATAACAAAAATATTTAATAATTATTGTGAAAAGTTGATTTTCTTGCAATAATAATAAGAAAAATAGTTGGGAGAAATGTCAGGGTTGTATAAATAACTAAAAGTTTTGAGTTGTGGACAAGTTAAGACCTTTGAAACTTAGTTTTAGTTGTGTTGATTGATTAAGAGTTAACTTAGTTTTAGTTGTGTTGATTGATTAAGAGTTAATATGACACGTAATTATTATTCATTTTAAGTATGGTTTTGTCATTAAACTGCAACTTGGGAATTATTATGGGCTTAAACATTGCATATACATTGTGCCTCAAGTGGATACACCAACTTTTTACTCTACAACTACATATGGTTTACATGCAATATAAATCAATGAAAGTTTAATTGTTCATTGCAACAAGGAGTTTCCAATATAAAGCTTTCAATTTCCCAATCCATAATATTCAACTTAAATGAAAATGTAAAATTGAAATATATTTAAGGGTAAAAGAAAATTCCAAAAATTTAATATACACTAAAATTGAGAAGAAGGTGTAAGGGATATAATAATTTTTGTATTAAACTCTTGAAAGGCATGTAGGTCATAAGAAAATTGAAATTTCACTTTAGTCCAATCAATTGTTGAGTTCATTTTTTTTGCACATAAGCACATAATACAAGGTTGATGAGTTCGAAGTTTAAAAGGTCATAATTAAATGAACACTTAAATTGACCTAATTTCTAAAATTTAAGGAAATTGTTGAGATGATATAGTTTTCTATCAATTATGTTTACCTCATAGATATACTAAAAAGATATTAAAATTTAGTTGCTTAACAAATGCATCTCAAAAATAGAGGTGACATGTGTTTTGTGTGGTGGAGGGGGGCTGGGGAACCATGATGGACATAAAGCATTAAGATTTTCATGGGGACTCGACATGAAAATAAATAATGAAGTCGAAATATTAGCAACATTCCAAGGACTTAAGTTTCTTTCCAAAATCACATCTAACATCATTAGAGTGATTAAGGATTCATCCCCACCTGTAAATTCCATTCGATCCAAAGAAGGTGTCTTTGCATCTCTTAATAGAAGAATCGTAAACATAACTAAGGCTCTCATCTAAAGTTTTGAGAAAGTATCATTAGTAGATGTGCTTTGCCTCAATAACCCAATAGTGGACATAATGGAAAATGAAGGGGAAAAATTAAATGAGGGTGGTATACACATCAATGGAACGAAGGAGGTCCACATTCAAGAATATTTCCCATGGCCATAAATCACACATCAAAGATCAATTGGTTTGGGAGTCTTTGGAAGGTTCCACATATTTCTTGAGTAATTAAGAAGGGGGTAGGCTCCACCTACCCTTGTCACATCTTGAAGTTTATGAAAGGGGGACTATTATTTCCACCTCCTTATCACTTGTTGTTTCTTCGACCTACATACATGATGGGAAGAAGGATTTACTTGTTGTCTTATTTCATCCCCACCACCATTCTCATGCAGTGGATAAGGGCACTTTGCCAAGGTTTGTGAGGGTAGGTTTCTCCTTGGCCTCTCTAAGTTCCAATGCCATCAATTCATTATGACCCTACTAACATTGAGATATTACCCTCCTTGCCCCTTTGTTCATGAATTTTGTTTCCAAGGAGACTCGAACTAGCCACCCTGGTGTTAGAATGATATATTTCTTTGAACTACCAGTCCATTTCTCTTCCTTTGTGGAGTTGGAAACCATCCCCTTACTTTTGTTTACTATCTGGAAGAATTTCTCATGAGTAAGATCAAGTTGGGATTTCTCCTTCTTCATTCTAAGAAAATGGCCCATTAGTTCTACAAATGTTTCTTGTATGTTAAATTGAAGGATCTTAGGCAAGGGACACAATAATGTGAATGCTCATCAAACTAAGCCCTAGATGCAATTACTTATACAAATCTTCTAGCGCAAGGGAAGAAAGATACTCTCAATGCTCTACCAATAGCCAAAAGTGTCGAACATCCCATGGTGGTCCAAGACTTTGAAATCCAAATTCAACACTTGTTGTACTATAAGACTAAGGAATAGGTTTCTTTGAGTAGTCTCTAGGCCAAAATACGAAGTTGGAAGCTCCATTGGATGTATCCAAAGGAATAATCACCCGCCACTTGAAATTTTCCATCTCCCAGTGGAAAAGACGTTGTATCAAGCTTGCCCCTCCACAAAGTACAATGGAGAAACAAACAAACCCACAAATTCTTCGATTTGATTGGAATTCATTGAAAGTATCTATAACATACAATAAACTACTATTTAATTCGTTGATTTATGTTTTGTAAATATATATTATTAGTTGTCAATTGGATGTAGTTCGAGTGACTGTGAAGAAATATTGTTACCCTCCCCACCCTTCTTCAAATCCCACTTTTTGACATATTTTCTCAAAATATATATATATATATATATATATATATATATATATATATATATATAAAACACCACGCTCATCATCATTAGTGTAAATATTTTTTTATTAAACGAATCTCAAACGTGGCCGAACTTTTGAAAAACATTTAGAGTAATAAAACATTATTATTCCCTATAACATTTTGCAATCTGTGTAAGGCGACCACCTTTTGACTAATATAACCAACACTCTAAGAAAACCCAGGAAAATCTCAACAAAATATAGAATTACTATAAAAATAATTCATTCACATATATTAGGTAGTATTCACAAAGTAAACTGGAAAATCAATCCTTCTTTAAAGACCAAAAAAAATGGCATATGAGCAGGTGATGGAAAAAGCGAATCTACCATTGAAATACTAAAAAATGTTATGTGAATTCATTCTCAAAGATTTAGAAATGAATGTTTAGGTTAGAAAATTCTTTAAAAGATGAAGCACGGGCTTTTAAAATAACCTAATTTTAAGCTATTCATAGAGCACATTATGTAATTAAATAATATTAAAATTAACATTAATTACACTATGTAATTAAATAATATTAAAATTAACAGCTAGTATATAAATTAAATAATATTAAAATTAACATAAGTTTAAATTGATTTAAATGATAATGTTGCAAAATTTTTGGATTTTATAATAGATATATAGATCAAATATGAGAGATGAGACATTATTACATACACCAACAAAAACTTATTGAATAATTGAATTATTTACAATAGATTGTGACTCTATTATATAGAGTTCACAAGTTGTTATCATATCTAGCTTATTCTTAATATAGAAGGAGAGGTTGATAGAATATCTCAACTACACACCAAACTAGGAGACTAAGTTGGAGAAGATCTCTCACAACCAACTAGATCTACAAAAGCTTTCTAAAAATTAAGAACAAATAACTCACGTAGAGATAAACTATACATCACAATAATTAACAAATCATAACTTTATAGTATGATGAATAATCCCACATTAAGCACAAGACAAGTAGGTGTTAATCACTCCAACACCCTCCCTTAATGAGTACTTGTTTTGATCTCTGTCAAAGTAAGGTCCTCATCAACATCTCTAATCATTTTGAAATCTTGCAGACGATGAACTCCATCAAGGTATCTCGTAACCCTCATCCATCAATTCATCTCGTAACCCTCGTAAAGTGATGTAGGGATTTCTGAGGGCCATAACCTTTGACTTGGTTATCCGTTTGGGATGAAATTTTATAGGAAGTTGTGTCTCGAAGAGTTCACTACCTTGTTGATATGATATTTTAGATCGGACATCGTTTTGACACTTTTCTGAGGCCAAATTCCTTCATATAAGGCCTCAAATTGGGGTTTTAGTAATTTTATGGGAATTTTTAAATTAGTAATTATTAGTTATTTCTTAGTTTATGCACATAATCTAAAAAGTGAGTTGAAAAATAGTGTCACTCTAGTTAGATTTTAGTTATTGGTTAGTTTTAGAGTCATGCGCGAGAATTTTCTAAAATTATTTGTTTTTATAAAATTAATTATTTTCAAAAATCTCAGATAGTAGTTATAAGGGGTTGAACTTCCATTGTAATAGTTAGGATGGAGAAGGAATAAAAGAGATTTATTTTCCATTCTCATGTGTTTGCATGGTTGTTAGATCTCGTGAATGAATCAAAGTCTATTGGCTACATCATAAAGGTGTAGCTTCTGAGTTGAATTCTCGAGTTCCTATATTACACCTCCCCAAACTCTCAAATCATGGATCTCTTGAAGTCAATTACTGGACATCAATATCTATCATGTCTCGTAACCTCACTAGTAGACTGCAATCCACATGCATGTCTCAACAACTAATGAGGGATATTTTCCGAGATCTACAACTGTTGAACTAATTGGACAACCATCCATGCTGAGATTTTAACCTACACTTGATCCCTTGTAACTTTGTAAATACAATTGCTTAAGAAAAATAAATCAATTCCTTGTTTAACTACAAAAACAAACAAATGACCATCCTGTGGACATACTTCCATCTACCAAGACACCTAGATACCTAACCATGCTGCTTGTCGGTTCTCTAGAAAAATTTTCTAGATACAAAATGTACCCAAGTCAATCTTTAAAGAAATTTCATTGCATCATAACCTCTTTCATATGATTTTGGAGATTCACCACCATCATTTGTTTCACAAAAGGATAAATCTAGCAATAAAAAAAATATCACCACAAAACAAAACATAGGATCACACACCCAATAATCTACTCTCACCTATGATAAACTAGTCTTCCACATTAATCTACTCCTATAGTAGATTATTCTCACATATCTTTCATATTCTTGTGATCCAGGTGGATATTGGTGCCCACCCACCTATTCCAACTGGCTCCTCGTGTCCGTTTTTGTTCATCACGTCTTTATGTATTGCTTTATAATTGTGAGTTCTACACTTCTAGGGTTGTCTGAAGCCTCACACTTTCTCCAGATGGATACGGGTGGCCTCTTGCTTAATCCATCTGGTTTATTTTGTATGTTTTCATTTCAGCACATCTTGATGTAATTTCAGGGTTGTTTTGGGGCCCTAAACATTGTTTTTTTTTTTCTCGCCACAATCAAACTGTAAACAAAGTCAAAGTTTGACGGCGAAATGTGTAGTTCTCAGAAAGACCTTTCCAACGGGTTATCACACGCCTAAAACATAGGTCGTATGCAAAAATTATGACCCTAGGAAGTTGAGGTACCAAATTACACCAACTTACCCATAGGGCCCACATGACTTTTGGCATTTCACCTTCTAGGGTTAGGTTTTTGGATGTCTAGGGTTTGGGCATTCATGAGTAATATGAAAAGGGCCTATGGATCCTCATTGTAATCCATTCTGCTCAGATGGATGCGCGTAGCAGCCACATCTCTTCTTAGAAATAACTACCACCATTTGAGCAAGTTTTAGTTTTGCAGTTTTATAGTTTCAGCCTATTTCTTTATTTAATAGAAGAGATTGTTCACTGGATATTTGTGTTATTCTACCTATCTATGTGTTTATTGTATTCAGTCTGTAATTAGTTCATTCCACTCCTAAATCCTGATCAGTGGTATTAGAGCAGTTTGCTCTTCATTTATTTTTCTTCGTGCATGTCCCCAACAAGATCTGGGTATAAGAAGTTGGGACTCGAAGTCATTGAGCCATTACCAGATCGTTCGCACCAAGCTCGAAAACAACCCATAGGAGACGAAAAGAAATATGATGGAGCAATATATCCTATTAAAATTTTGCTCGAGGAAGCCCTTGCCAGACAAAGGAACGAAATGATGGGCAACTTCGCACAAATCCTTCGACGGTTGCCCACGAGAGAAGCATCTTCATCAAGTGACCATGCATCCCACTTCAAGGTAGAGGTAAATTTTTATATTCCATTATTTGAAGGACTGATAGATGCGTATGTTGTAGATAAATGGTTGAATCTGCTCAAAGGATGTTTTTCGTTCCACAATTTTTTCGATAGGGAAAATATCACTTTTGCACTCCTCGAGGTCATTCCCCATGTGAAAGACTAGTGGGATACATACTCGAAGCAAAGGGCCATGGATGAATCTCGGATTTTTGTGGTGGCCCCTACATGGTATTCCTTATGGGACACCATTAAATAACAGTACTACCCTGTTGGAAGCTACGAGGACCAGTACACCAGATGGACCACCCTACGTCAAGAAAGGGACCAGATAGTACCAAACTTCACCAATATTTTCCATACCCTACGTACCAAATTGGGTATCAAATATTATGAGCATCATCTAGTGTTCAAATACCATGCATGTTTGCATCACTACATTCAGATAGAAATGGATTTCCCAGACATCACCTCGTTGGGCATGGTGTATAGATACGTTGTCAAGATCGAGAAGAAATTTAAGAAGAAATGACAAGAGCTTGGGTCTGCAAACCCCTCGCAACCAAAGCAGAGAAAAGGCAGCTCAAACCCCACACAACAAAGGACCAAACTGAGATGGTCACCCTCAGGACAATCTTCCCAAGCTGCAACACAAGAAGGGAAACAAAAAGATGAAGAAGGAACGGGAAAATGGTGTGAGTACCATAAAAGTCCTTGGCACAACACCGACGAATGTCGCTCCAAGCAGTCCCTCATGGTTGAGTTGAAGGCTTCAGAGTCAGAGGTCGATTCTTATTCCGAGTCAAATCATGAAGGAGGGAAGCAGATTATTGATGTTGAACCCAGTGCCATGGTCGCTACCACCAAAGTCCGGCCAAGTGAACCAGAAGAACTAGAGGAAGGGGAATGCCTCTTTCACTCGCAGAAGTGGGTCATAGGGGATTTGATTCATTTCATTGTCGACAACAGTAGTCAGAAGAACCTGATTTTAGTAGAGGTCATCACGCAGTTGGACCTACCAACGACACCGCACCCACAACCCTACACCATCAGTTGACTTTTTCAAGGAAGAGATATTCGAGCCAGCCAACAATATCTTATGCCCTACGGTATCAAGACTTTTAAATATGAGGTACTGTGTGATATTTCTCCCCTTGAAGTATGTGATGTTCTTTTAGGACAACCATATTTGTGGAAGCGTCATGTTGTATATGAATCTAGACCTCGCAGTGTTATTATTACTTTGGGTAGACAATTGTACACGATCCCCGAGGTGGCACCATCTACTGTTATTTCTTTAATCTCTGCTAAGCAATGTAGTAAGGTCATTTCACAGACCGAGAAGTTCATCTTCTTTGTGATCCATGCTCATAGTAATAAGAAGGTCGTCGCCACATCTATGGCCTCTACACAACGCCTCTCTTTGCAGTAGAAGCAAGTGGACGGGATTGTGGAAGAATAAAGAGACATATTTGCCTCACCTACATGGGTATCGACACACTACCAAGTCAAGAATCCCATTGATTTGACCCTCGATGCACCTCTACCTAATGGGCCAGTATATCGACACTCATTGATGGAGAATGATGAAATCAGGTGTCAAATCGAAGATCTTCTTCAAAAGGGCCACATAAGACCCAAATCCTCCCCTCGAGGAAGCCCGATTGTATTGGTGCAGAAGAAGGATGGGACTTGGTGACTCTTTATTGATTACGGAGCCTTGAAAAAAATCACAGTTAGGAACCGCTACCCCATTCCCAGGATTGATGACCTTCTTGACCAACTCAAGGGGGGAAATTTCTTTAGCAAGATTGACCTGAAGTCCGGATACGACCAGGTTCCCATCGAACCAAGTGATGTCTGGAAGACAACCGTCAAGTCTAAAGAAGGTCTCTACGAATGGCTAGTCGTGCCCTTTGGCTTAACAAATTCACCAACCACTTTCATGAGGTTGATGGATGATGTATTGAGACCCTTCACCAACTCCTTTGTGGTGGTATATTTGGATGACATCCTCATCTTATACAAAACATGGGAGGAGCACACGAGGCATATTCGGTAGGTTTTGAGCACTCTACAGTAGCAAAAGATTTATGCCAACTTAGAAAAATGATGTTTTGGCATGAACATTGTCCAATACCTGGGCTACATTATTAATGAGCATGGGGTACATGTTTATCTAGCAAATATCTAAGTCATCCATGACTGGCCAACCCTAACCACACTGACCGAGCTTCGAAGCTTCTTCGGTCTAGCTGTTATCCACATTTTTGGTTATCGGGATGATAACATGATCATGTCATGGTGATAGAAGATCAAACTCTTCTTTAAGAACATTTTCCAGAAGAAGGTTACATTAATCGTTTTCTCAAAATCATATTTTAAGAAAGGTACGCAGGTTGCTTATATACTCTCCTGCGGAAATCCTTAATTTCCGTAGGTTGCATTCAGCTGAACTGCGGACTTTCCGCACTGTGTTAATGGTTAGGGTGCGGACATGTTTCTAAAGGAGAAAATGAATAAATTCTCGATTCTTCTAGAAAGAATCTTCTAGAAGGATGAGTTGGAGTTCGAATGGTTGGCAAAGTACTGACTTGCCAGATATCTTGGGATTATTCCCTATCTAAGTAACTAATCAATCTTCTATTATATAATGAGGAGATTGCTTATGGAAAAGGTTAACAAGTTAACAAGCAAGCAAGGCAAGCAAGCTGACTAGAGTTTGATAGGAGATCTGGTGCAAGACTGTGTGGAGGATGGAAGCTACAGCAGCAAGACATTACAAGTAATCATTTGTGGTTGGACTTCTTCATGCATGAGCAAGTGTGTGTGTCAGAGCTAGGAGCCATCGAAAGGAGATCTATGACATCAAGGCTCAGGTTGTATATTTCTCTTTCAGTTAATATAATATACGAGTATGTCCCTTTCCCATAATAATGATGTCATCTTATTACATGATTCCTTGATCACATGTATAAACTAGGTATTGAATATATTAATTCCTTTGCTATGATTGGTTTGTGTTGTTGTGATTGGATGACACAAGAGCATCGGAGCAGAGCGAGGAACAACAAAGATTAAAGGAGAGCGTTCAAAAGGTATGAACACTATCCATTTTTCTTAGTTCATTCAATAGTTAGATCTAGGGAAAGAGTAGTATTCTGTTACGGTTTGTTCCAGATCCAGGTGGATCTTGGGGAGATTGGTCTGTGTCCGCACTCATGAATTTATCCATAAACACTAGCCAATTTCTACCGACGGTTCATGTTGGGATTCTCCCATATTGCATGGGCCCTCAGCCAGGTGACCAAGGGTGGTGTTAGGGCCAAGTTCGTATGGGGAAGGAGAAACAACAAGCATTCGATGACCTAAAACATCGCTTGTGCTTAGCTCCAGTACTCTCCTTTCCCAATATGCAACACTCATTCAAGATTAAGACTGATGCATATGACTATGTTGTGGGCGTAGTTCTCACTCAACACGAGCATCCTGTGGATACCATAGTGAGACACTCTCCGATATTTTCCGAAAATACCCCACCTATGACAAGGAAATTTATTCCATAGTACAATCTTGTCGTTAATGGAAACATTACATCCTGGGGAAAGAGATGATCATACACATTGATCACAAGCCTCTGTAGTTCATACAGACGTAGGGGAAATTGAAGAACGATCGCCATCAGAAGTGGTCCACCTACCTACAGTAGTTCCATATCAACATCAAGTATAATACAGGTATCTCCAATCACGCTATTGACTACCTCAGTCGACCTCTTGTGGATGCACTCACCACTGTGCTCCAGTCCTGTGGACATGAAGCATCGGAGTGGCCCCAACTTTATCAACAAGATCCGAAATTTTCCACCACATACCATCTCTTGGGTACAGGTGCCACTGTCACTGATTTTAAAATTCAGGATAGACTCTTATGCCACCTGGGCCATCTTTGTGTTCCTACAAGCAAGCGTGCAAAGATAATTTGGGAATCCCACTATAGTCGAGTGGCAAGACACTTTGGTGTAGAGAAAACTGTGGTCGTTCTTCAGAAACATTTGTATTGGCCAAAACTTCGACAGTACGTCAACAAGTATATCAGATCTTGCACTGCCTGCACCATTGCCAAGCCAACCATTAAGAAACAAGGCTTATACACCCCTCTTTGGATTCCCGAGAAGACGTGGAAATCCATCTCAATGGATTACATGTATTCTTTTTTTTCCACCAAGCACGGGAATGACTGCATGTTTTTTGTCATTGATCAATTTTCGAAGATGGCCATCCTCACAGAATGTAAGAAGAATGTCACAACGACATATACTGCCAAGATCTTCTTCGAACGAGTTTGGGTCCACTTTGGGATACCACAAACCAACATCTCTAACCAAGACAATAGGTTCCTCAACACCTTTTGGTCGAGTCTGTGGTCTTTGTTGGACACCAAGCTCACAAAATCCACTGCTTTCCACCCCCAAACTGATGGCCAAACCGAGGTCGTCAATTGGATGATTGTGCACATCCTGCGCATGTACAATTCTAATCATCCTCGTACATGGGACGAGAGTCTTCCATATGTCCAACACATCTATAACAGGGCTCTCCATAGTTCCACCGGACATAACCCATTTCAGGTGGGTCTGGGATTCCAACCCTTGGGACCCATTGATGTTGCACTTCCTCTTGCCACTGCACAGATAGAGTCTTCCCCTGATCATTCTGTGATTGACAAAGCCACTAGATTCATTGAGCGGATTCAGCACATCCACTAATAGGTCCAGGAGATTTTGCATAAATCCAATGCTAAGTACAAGCAACACCATGATCAACACAGGGTACCACACTAGTTTCAGGTTGGAGACAAAGTCTGGTTACATTTGCAGAAGGATCGTCTCATCGGGCCCCAACGAAAGATTCACCCACTTCAGTATGGGCCTTACACTATCAACAAGGCTATGGGTAGCAATTCTTTTGAGCTCAACACTCCACCCTTCCTTAGTCTGCATCATGTATTCAATGTGGACCTCCTTCGACCATATTTTCCATTGCTATTGGACACCTCTAAGATCTCCGAACAACTGATGCCAATAGAGCTCAAACCTGAATGTATGGAACAAGCATCCACTGATCAGATTGTGGACACACAGGTCAAGGGCACTCACCAATAGTGGATCCATCTTTATCGGGTTGTCAAGGTAGGGCAACTCCTACACCAAGGCAAGTGGCTCACCCGGGGCCAAATCTAACATAAGTTTCCTCACCTGATGGGGGAGCTCAATGAAATGGAGTCTATTGCTTCTTAAGGGGGGAGGATTGATCCAGGTGGATATTGGTGGCCACACACCTATTCCAACTAGCTCCTCGTGTCCATTTTTGTTTAGCACGTCTTTCTATACTGTTTTATAATTGTGAT
>ML905352.1:0-11259 GCA_009831015.1 Picea engelmannii
TAGCATAGCCCATTAATACACATGAATCCATATATGGTGTTATGTTCCTAATTCCTAAGTTATGGTTCATGATATAGTTGAGAAACAGATCAATGATTGCAGTAATAGGGAATTGATTACTGAATTTTTAGGCGCTTTCCTTGAAATAGGTATTAATGTACTCTATAATAGTACCATTATCTCTCCCTTCCATACCTCCTTTCAAGAGTAATATCTTACTTCACCAAAATATTCTGGTGAGGAAGTAAATATCTTCATCATATCTATCTAGAATGAATTAATATGAGGATCCCAGTGATGTACCAACTTCTATAGTAACTTGTTGTTACTTCACATATAAGAAAACTTGAAGAATTTAGAGAGGCCACAATCGAAAAGAAAATATATGATGGTCTAGTCTCATAAATCTACAATATTGTATATTTTATGTTCATACTCTCTCAAATTCATGAAACTCATGATATTTGCATCGTCAACATCAAATTTTCAAATTAATGGTCCAATTGGATTTTTTATTAATAAAAAAATTAAATCATGCTCATAGGTTGTAGCTATAATAGTTGCATGCAATCATTATTTCTATTTGGGAGGATCATAGGCAAGGTTGTCTAATTTTTTTTCACTCTCAAAGGTAACCTACAAGTGTACAAGTGGAAGTTTAGTGGAACGTGGAATTAGCAAAAAAGTAAAAAAATTGAAAATTCAGTGGAAGAAAATAAATTGTTCATTGGAACAAATCAAATGGCTCATTGGAAATTGGCACTAGTGTTTTCAAGGCCAAACAACACTTTTTAGTAGGAAAATGTTTCCCCCTTAGGGAAATTTTCAGGTAAAAAATGGGCCTCAAAATGAAAAATTACTATCAAAATCAACTTTGAAAGAACAAATAGGATAAAAAATGATGATGTCAAAGATAAGGGTAAATATTCTTGGATGGAAAGAAAGAAAACTTAATTTTTTTAACCATAGTTTTTACTTATTGGTTTACTCAAATTTCAATTGTAGGCACTTCTTGGATGTGGAATTAAATTCTGCATAAAAAAATCCCCTACTTTTCATATGTTTGATGCACCCACAGTGAGATAAACTGGAAATAGATAAAAAAAACATGTTTATTTTCAAGAAACATGTTTTGTCATGTAATTCTATTTTATGTCACTATTGGTTTGTTGAGGCCACAACAACCCCCCCTTTACATTTTCTTTTTCAAGCAAAAGGAAGGTGGCTCATACTAAAATTTCAACCCTAATGTCGAATTATCTACAACTTGAGTCTAATGATAACCTTGAGGGAGTTGGGTGTTTGATCTTTATTGATGATTATCTTGAATGTGTTTTTTTTTTTTAGTATTTTCTGAATGTATAAATCAAATTTTGCATCCTCTTGCATGTATGTTGTGCTTAATGTCTTCATATTTATGTTCTTGTATGATTATCATACTCTTCAATTTCAAACTCTTAGATTAAATCACAGGATCACTAATCATTTCTATTATTTTGAGACTCAGTACATGCAACCTTCATGACACTTATCTATGGACATCCATGATTATCTTTGAACAAACCAAACAATCATTTATAAGTTTGTTGAATGCAGGGAATGTAATTTTTATGGTATAATGTCAAGTGTCTTATTACTCCCATAACTGATCATATATTTTATTTGGTTGCAGGAGTGGGTTTGCAAGGCCACTTTGTTTACATGACCTCTCCATTCATGAAATTCATGTGGTTATTCCCTTGAGCTTCTTTCTCTTTCCTAGACTTCTCGTTATGTTGATCTTGTCTATAATTTGAAGCCAACAATCATCATTATGAACTAACACTTTTGTTTCCCAAACCTCATATGTATTTTTTTCTATCACCATTGACTTCGTGAGGATGGAACCTTGATATTCACAGGATCCCCCTTATTGGGAAACAAATTACCTTGGCTTCCAGTTGCCTCGAGGTTTGAATATCTCAAGGATATAAAATACATCTTTCCCACAATCCTATATCGCGATCTCATCAGATTTACTCTATCAGGAACCCCCATTAAAAGTGTTTAGTGTGCATTGTCTTAGGAATGGTCCAAAGCTTGAAGCTCGAAATCCTATCAGGATCACCTCATTGGGTTGGTCAAGTGAATTCCCTTGTGTTTTTCCTAAGGTATGAAAGGCATGAGATTTTTCATATTGATCTATATCGAGTTCTTCTGTTAGCCTCCCCTCTCTATGAAAACCCATACTAGAGAGTTATTGAGATTTTTGGATGTATAACCTTACCGTATCATCAGTTAATGTTTGCTCGCCACTTTCCATAACCCATTTCATGCATTGTGTTCTCACGTAAGAACCTATTCCATGATATGATCATATTCCCTCTCCTTGAAATCTTATCATATGTTCCCTCTAAGATGCTTAGCTTGATCATATTGTCATGTGTGGTGTGTCCAACTAGCATTGATCTACTTTTATCATATGAGTGATTATTTGTGGTGTTAATTTTTCACATGACGCATCATCCTTTTTACCCCCTGGTCGCTTTACATTTGTCATATTTGAATTTGAATGTTCACGGTCTCCATACGACATACTTTCCTGACTTGAAACCCAATTACTTGAAATCTACATGGTATACCTTGCTCTCTCTCTTTTTAGTCCCCTAGGTGCAAAACCTTGACTGGTGTGAAACCATCACTGGTATGGAACCCTAACTTGTATGTAACTTTTCCTCATTTTCCTAATTTTTATTTTCTTTCTAATTTTATCTATTTCTTTTTTTATGTATTTTATTTTTATTTATTTCTTATATATTTATTTATTTTTGCTTCTATTTTTCCCTTAGTTTTTCAAAAGCATGTGGTTTTGATTGCACATGGTAACTGCCCATAGTTTTTATTATGTTTCCCTTGATATTTATTTTTTCATGAGAAAAAAAAAAGTTTACTTTATAAATGTTTTTACATACGTCAAATTTGTCTTATAGGGGTAGACTATTTTTACATAATGTGTTTTGCCTAAAACCCTAATGTATAATATTACATTCTCATTCTTTTGCCCGTAAAATTAGAAACAATTTGAATTTTTGNATTTTTTATATATATATATATATATATATATATATATATATATATATATATATATATATATATATATATATATATCATTTTCATTATCATTTTATTTTTTGGTTTTTTTCCATTCTTCCCCTAAGTCATGGGATGTATAATTTTATTATTTGATTTCATTTTAGTTTCATTTAATTTAAGTTTTTCATTTTTTCTCTCACCCATTAGAATTAAAATTAAGATTTCATTAGAATTATTACGAGGCTTCTTCGCATTGGTCTTCACCTTCCTTTCATGGTAAATTCCCATTAGGAATTACCATTAAGACATACCTCCTACTTTTTTGAGAATCCCTTCCTCCCGAAAAACCTTCCCTCATTCTCAGAATCCCCCCTTCCCCTCCTCGAATACCCTTGAAAAGTTACCATTATTAATTTATTTTTTGATCAATTTAGGGAGTAGTCGATATAGGTGATCGAGAGAGCCCATCATAATATGTCATCAAGATGAACCAATCAAATTCAATTTTATACTCATAATTTTGACCTTCAGCCGTCGAACCCTAATGATACCATTGGAAGGTTATACCATCGAATTATGAGTGCCATCAGAGTGTGATCTCCGATAATAATGTTCTCATCCTAATATCCCATTGAAATGGACCCATCCCGATATCCCATCAGGATGGTTCCATCGAAATGGTACCATCGGGAAATTTTCCTTGTTAAATTTACCATGGGACTGGGATGGCTTATTAGAATGTTACCATCAAAAACTTACCTAAGCCCAACACATTGTATTATTTTAATATTATTCTATGCCATAAGAGTGATCTATGTGATTGATGTACCAAGCCATATAGATGGTATTCCATCAAAAGGATTATCTATAGGATTGGAATTTTCATGTACATTTACCATCTCGACCATCCTTAAGCCGGATGGGGTTATATGAATTACCATTTTAATTTTAATTTTGGGAAGACTTTGGGTTATATTTCATTTTGGGGGGAATATTTTGATTTTGATTTATTTTTATTAATCTTTTATTCCACGTGAGTCGGGGTAATTTTATTATTTTATTTATTAACTTTTATTTTCACATAGATATTTTAGTCAATTTTTTTCCTATTTTATTTCTTTCTTTTTTAGGATTATTTGGCCAAATTAGAACATGAGCCCTAGGTCCTATGCCTCCTCTAGGTCCTTACACAAATCAAGTAAGTGGAATGAAAACTATATTAACCATTCAATATTGAATTACCTCATGCATGTGGTACAAGGATTTTTAGGTTCAATATCAACAACCCATATTCACCCACAAGACGATCAACATATGTTGAGCATTGAATTTCAAATGGATAGATATTGAGCTACTTATGTTAGAATCGATCCCAGGATACCTTCTTGGAAGGGTGTGAAGCCAAAGAATGAATTGGGAGAGGATTTTATGCCAAACCAATGATGAATATTTCAATAAAATGAAGAAAACATAAGACGACTAAATTTAATAACAAAATGGGTTGTGCAATGTTCAAGAATTCATAACTTAAGGTATAGGAGTTTAGATCGGACCTGCAAGAGAACACTAGAAGGATAATACAAAGAAGAAGAAGACGAGATGATTTTATTCATCAAACTGACACAAGGAGTGCCCATAATAAATTTAAGAACAAAAGAGGACACCAATGGGAAGAGGTAATGATATTTTCAAAAAAATATCACTCATGAACATCAAATAAAATGAAAATGACTAATCAATAGTATCTTCAACTTCCATTTATAATTCTTACCTATTCATTTACAACAATGTAAGAGAGATTTCAAATCTAAAATGAAAAACAAAGGGAAATGTATTGAACAATCATAAGAACTGAGGAGTCTCTCTTATCTTATAAAAGAGAACTCGTTGAATGTAGTAAATGACTTTTCTCCATTGTGTAGAATGTCGATACTCTTATCACTAGATACATGAAGAGTGAAAGCTATTTTTGAAGTCATAATTGTATCAAATGCATTTGGGACTAATCCATTAATGTGTTTATCATTTGAGTTTTTTGAGTACTAATCATATGAACTATTTTTGTGCTTAGTATTCAAAATTCTTATGTTGTTGTGATTTATAATGAGTACATGTACAATGTTACGTGTCATCTCTGCAACAATTTGTGATGAGATTTGAAATATTATTGTTCTAATGTATTATTGGATACCATGAATTATTTTCGCAACTAAAAAATATCATTTTAAGTCGTACTCATCTATTATTTTTTCTCACGTGCGGGATAGGTTAGTAGTTGTATATTAGTTTTTTTTTTTTTTAGAGTAGGTTTAGAATTAATTAGATCTCTTTGGGGAATACTTCGTTGTCTTTCCCATTTTTCTTAGTTTAATTATTAGGCAAAAATAGGCACACATATTGGTTGGAAATGCTACACCAAACATGAGTAGGTATAATTGGGACCTGCCATCGTGTGTTCTCCCTTACCTACTTGACAAGCCATTTGGACCCGCCAACAGAAATGACACTAGAAGGAGGGCCATATTAAAATATAATCTTTTGGAGTCATTTTTATTAATTCTTTTAATTTATTAATGGTGGCATCCCATATCCCTTTATGGAGATGTTTTTATGTATCTCTACTTCTTAAAACTCCTAGAAAGATAGGTTATCTCTTGTCTCAATTTAAATTTGATGACAAGGGTGAAACCTATGCATCTAAACATGCTTTTCAATTTTGGAAATTTTGTTTTTCTCAGAATATTACTAATGAAGGTGTCATTTTCATGCTATTCACTATCACTTTTGCAGGCTAGATCAAGAGCTAGTGTGAGACTTTTCCAATTGTCTCTATTCACACATGGGAGGAGTTTATGAATCAATTTTGGCATTCTTTTGAGAATTGTGATTATAATGATTTGTGTGTAGAGATATCAGAGATTAGGAATAAAAAATATGAAACCTTTTAAGATTTTCTTATCATGTTTATGTATATTTTCTATATATTTCATTTGGATGATGGGCCCTATGTCAATGATTTTATTCGTTGTTTAGTTTCTCTTACCAATAAAACATATCAGCTAGTGGATAAAAAATCTAAATCACATCTTAATGTTCCTTTACATGTTGATTTGGATGTAAATGAAAATGTTGTAAATACTAATGATTTAGTTAGACTTCATATGTTAGATATTTCTTGACTATGGTGTATATAGATCAGATAAAAAAATATTTTTCAGGAGAAGAATATGTATCATCTCACCACTCCATCCCCCATTTTTTTTTCTTGTGATGAAAAAGAAGGCTCCTGTGTAATAAATTCAGGTTCAAATGTTTCTATAGATGAACACAAGAAGGGTGTTTTTATGATAATGGGACACTTTGGGTCAAACCAATGGTTATCTCATGTTCTCATTATCCTATCTCATATTTTCCGTCACAAGAGATGGAGGAGGAAGATATGGAGAGAGACATGAATGTTGATCAATATTTTAATTAGTAAAATGTGGACACTCATGACATGAATCCCTCCTCACCCATGGATAATTTTGAATTCATTTATTTTGATTTTAATTGTCCTGCTATTTTAAATTCTCCTAGTTTAAAAAATATAGACTAAGAATATTTTCTTATAGTTGTTGTATCATTTCTTGACACTTCTTGTTCTGAAAATTATTGTGATTTTGTCCTCTCTTCTAACCATCTGTATTCTTTGAAATATATTTTAGATTATCATATTGTGCAGGAGTAGAACAACAACATTGATCATTTCACTTAAGGATAATAAATAGACATACAAGACATAAAACATTTATCACAACAATCCACTATTTGCTTCAAAGAGGAAAACCACATTGAGGAAGAACATATTGATTTTAAAATTATTCCTAGTGTGGAGCCTACCAATTAACAATAAGTCAACAATGTTCTTAAGGAGGAGGAACTAATATTGAAAGACTCACTTTTTAAAAATGTTTCTTCTTCAAGAGAGGCTTTTCATTCTCTCAATTATTCTACTTACTATTTTGTGTATCCTAGTCTCTTTAATGGTTTGATATTGTATATAGCCACCCATTGTTATATTCAAATAAATTCAATAGGTATGAACCCTTTTGAATTACTTGATGGTGGAAATGTACATATGTAATATAGAGAGGATGAGGCCTCTTTCAATGACCTTGGTACAATTATACCTTATCGAAACAAATTAATGGGATGAAGGAAATGTTGTAGTAAACGTATATTAGATCATGTCTCCTTCTATTTCATCTTCAATATTGTTTAGTAGATAGTCTTCTTGTTCAAGTATCCCTTTAGTTGATATTTTTGAGATTAGTGACTTCCACCATTATCTTGAAGATATCTCTCATACCATGTTGTATGTTAGCCCATGTATATCATTTGATTTCACTAATTTATCTCAAGTTGATGGTTTCTTGAAGTATGAGTCTAAGGAAGATTGCCAAGACCATGAGACACTTCAGTCTACATTGATGATTATGTCATGCCCTCATTATTTTGGTTTGTCTCCATGGATTAAAAAATATATCAACACAAATATTCTCTCACTTACTACACTTCATACAGTTTTTATACATGGTTCTCATTAGGTATGCTACCTTCTGGTGAAATTCCTCAATCAATTCTATGTTAGTCATGGTATATTTTGTGATAAAATTGAACCATGGTTGGAGGAACCGTATTCAACTATTGTTCCCGTGAATTATTGCTATCACATATTTAATATGGTGTATAGAGTTTTTCATGTTTTAATTTTCCGTATTTTTACTCGATTTTTATTCAAAGTTCTCTTTCCTATGTTTTATGAAGAACATGTGTTTGTGGGATTGGGATTACATGGATGGATATATTGGCATTATGCATTTGTATATTTAATTTTTTTCATCCAGTGTACTATAGGATATGAGTAGAATAGAATAGGCTCATGTATTTTATTTGCATAGTATTAACTTTTCTTTCTAGTTTTTAATTAGTCTTCTTGTTTTATTTTATTTTTATTACTATTGGCTTATTAGTAAAAGGATTTCTTGGCAAAGGAAAAAAGAAGGCTTACATGCTAATTTTTCCCTTGAATGGATATTTGGGTCAAGACTCATTTTGATATGGGAAAATTTTCTTTTATTTCATTCTTAAAACCTGTTATTTGTTGGGGTAATTTTCAAATCGCCAATTCTATGCATGTTCACAATGTTAAATCATTTTACAATCATTTTCCTCATCTTACAAGCATAACCTTTTAATAAACAATACTACTTTGTCCCTTTGTGGTGAAAACTCAAACTCAAACTTGTTCAAATATTCATATTAACATGACTCTAGATTGAAGATTTTTCTTAATTAAATTTCTTTAGAGTTCTGATGTAGTTGTTTGATACATTGTGAATTGAAATTGTGTGTGTTAATTTCTACCCATCTGAAATTCAAGCCATTCCAATCCCTTGTAATTTATTTTGATAATTATTCTTGGGTTTGGGGTTATCCAAATGATTTCTTAAACATTGATTATTTTCTTTGGTTACTTTCAGTCAACATGATTTTTTATATAGACTTCTATTAGCATAGTGAGCTTGGTTGTTTTTTCTATGAGATAATTTATTTTATCACCATTAATCTATTTTTTTTTGGCTTTGGTTGAGCATATCATTTTCAATATTCAGCCAATATTTCAAGGAAGATGTTTCCTTTTATCTTGCATATTAATTGATCCAATTTTTCTCTTATACATAGTAGCAAAGAGATATTCTTTTAGATTGTCTAGAAGCATGTTTTAACATTTTGAACATCATCGTTATATAAATCTTTGTGCTCAAATTTATTTCAGAAATTTCTTAGGAGTCAATCATTTTATTCACCAATTCAATGGTTTATTTAATATTTAATCACAGCCCTATAAATCATGAGTATTGTAGACCTAATATTTTCTTGGAAATTATCTTTTTATCCTTCAGAACTACTTATCTCGAGTCACTTCTTTTGGTTAGACAATTGATTGATCTAATATTTATCATGACTTATTAATACCCACTTATTTCAATGTTGAAATCATTCAAGTGCTTATGAGTTGTAAATACCTCGATGGTAAATATCAATGCAACTTCTGATATTCTAAATTTCATGTTTTCAACATCTATGTAAACTTTAACTGTGGTATTTAAATCGGAGGGTTGTAATTCATTAATTTATTGGGACTCACATTCTTTAGAATTCAAAGTGTTTGAACCAATAAAACCAAAATTATTTGAGTTCATTCATATCTTAGAAAATATTACCATGTATGGGTAATTTTTTATGTGATCTATTTTACTCATTACATGTTTGGTTCTACCCACTAGAGAGACATGTCACATACTCATCGCATTCCATTTTTTTCTTCAATTTTCTATGAGATATATAAAATAAACAAAGTTGATATAGATTATTTTGAGAACGAAATGAAGGAAGATATATAACAACGAAATACACATTAATATTTCAAGAAATAGGGAGATAAAATAATACATAATTTCTATTAATGAGAAAAATGTATAGAAACTGTAAAAATACAGAGTAAATGAACTCGCTCAAATGGTGGAAACTTATATTTGAGAAGAGATGTGATGGCTATGCCCATTTGCAAGAATATGATGTTTACAATGAGGCTCCAAAGGCCTTTTTAACATAAATAAAATCCAAAACCTTAACCCTGGCATATGAAATACCAAAAGCTTTGCAGGCCCAGATGGGGGTAGTTGATATGTCAACTTTCTGAGGGAGTAATTGTTGCATACAATCTCCATTTGGGGCACACAATATCTCATTGGAAATGTCTGTTTGAGAAGAAAACATTTTGACTAGGCACAAGACAAATTATATGGCTTTCTCTTGGGACCCCAAACATCAATAAAATGTTGTTTAGGGCCTCAAAATGGCCCCAGATGTTTGGGACCCAAAAAACCATAGAACAACTGCCAAGGTGGAAAGTTGTATTTCAAGCTAGTTGAATAGGTGGGTGGCCACTGACATCCACCTAGACAAATACTTCACCCTTGGGAAGTAATGGTATCCATTGTGTCAAGTTCCTGGGGAATATTTTGTTGAATCTTAACCTTGGTGAGATTCATTCCTTGCTAAAGAAGTTGTCCTACATAGCTTGTTGAAGGTTGTTATGAACCTATTATCGGAGTAGTTGGATCCATTTAACCAATCTAGATGCATGATCTGCCTGAGTTTGGGAGGAATCTATTCGTGAACATGAATCATGAAGAGACTGAAGGGATTTGTTATAACTTTTCTTGATTGGGAAGTATGGAGGCACCCTCGTAGGTGCAGTGAGAATATCTTGATGCTCTTCTACAATCTTGTTGATATACTTATGTTGGATAGAAGGGTTTTGGGTTGAGGATACAGTGGTTTTCATGTAATTCTCTTCTGAATAAATCATGAAGACGATAAACTTTGTAGTATGAGAGATTACTTTGTGGAACGTTTCTGTAAGGACAATAGTCGAAAATACCTTTGGTATCTTATAGAAATGATCCCCCAAAGTAAAAATGACTCTATGGGGTCAAGACTCATAAACAACATGAAGCTTCCACATATATGGTTTAACTAATAGAACATCACAAACTTCGAGTGGGACAACATCACGGAATACCTCATCCTTGAAGGAATTGATGTCGTAGGATAGGTGGCATTGTTGGCTGACACACAGATATCGACCCTAGAAAAACCACCCAATGTTGTATGGTTGTGGATGTGTTTTTTCCATCCAATCCAATTCCTTGATGACCTTTGTTGATATTAGGTTCTTCTAGTTTATGTTATCAATAATAAAATTCAGTGGGGTTCCCTTCACCCACATATGTGAATGGAATATGCACTCCCCCTCCTTAGGATCCTCTTGTTCTTCTAGTTGGATTATTTTGGTCTTGATGGTAGAAATGGGTTCTCCATCGATGATCTTGTTCCTTTTATTATTTTTTGAATCAGATTCTTAGTCAGGGATTGACTCTTTTTCTTTGATCTCAGCCACCAATGATTGTTTTGATAGACATTCATTGGTGTTGTACCAAGGGATTTTGTAGAAGTCATACCACTTCCTAGTTTCCTTCTTTGTCTTATCGTTTCCCTTCTCTTCCTATGGCTTGGACTGGTTGTATTGAGGTTGGTTGTT
Organism: Picea engelmannii; assembly: GCA_009831015.1. Taxonomy (NCBI): domain Eukaryota; kingdom Viridiplantae; phylum Streptophyta; class Pinopsida; order Pinales; family Pinaceae; genus Picea; species Picea engelmannii. Next base: position 11,225 of record ML905352.1, read on the forward strand.
ATGTGACTTAGGGTTTCCTTTACCATAATTCATTT